>VXBO01004069.1:152505-182897 GCA_013400135.1 Rhinoptilus africanus
CTCGCCTCGGTGCCTTTCGGAAAATTAACGGTCAGCGCTGGACGCAAATAAATGCATCTAAAAAAATAAAGAACCGGGGCTGCTGCCAGCGGGGCCCGCGGGAGGGGGCGCCCGCCGCCCCGGCACACCTGCGCTCTGAGGCCCTCGGCCCGCCCCTGCCCAGGCAACGCCCGCCTTTCGGAGCCCGGGCCGCGGCCTTCCCGCGCTCCGCAGCCTCGGCGGCCCGCGGGCCCCGCGAGCGCCCGGGCTCCGGGCCGCCCCCTCCCGCCGGGCCCCGGGGATCGACACCGGCCCTCGCCTCCCGCCCCGAGCTGGGCGAGGGGCCTGGAGAAACAGCAGGGCAAGGCGGTTCCTACCGGACAGACCTGTTAGACGATGAAAGGCATTTCTAGAGCCGAAGTACGTAACCACACACGTAATCCATCTTAAAAATCCAACTCGGAGACATTCTGCTTTCTTACTCTTAAGTTTTAAACTTCGCTTATGACAGCTTGAACAACTTCGTGCGCACAGGCCGTGTCAGGCTCTGATTTTCGGTGCAGCCTGCAGGTAATGAGATAATGGGCATCGGCTTTCCCAAGGCATCACGTCCCTTGTTAGTGGAGGGAATCTTTTGGAAATGTGTGCTATTACTATTAATTATTCTGTGGCTTATAGTTTGAATTCCTTCACTGCTGCTGTCTGGCAGCACTAAATGCAGCAACATTTGTCCACATCTGGTACTATGACATTCACCATCTCAGACACAGCTCTCCTTTGCCATATCCACATACCAGTCTCTCCTCTATGTTCTTCACTCAGCCCTCCATCTTCCATCCCTCTTACAGCATATCCCTACCCCTCCAGCTCCCGTGACATCCCTGTTTCCCCCAAAGCGCCAGCCACGCGTTAGCATCTCTGTCCGTACAAACAGTGTCTGCTGTGCTGAACCTCAGCCCTAACATACAGCCCTGTGCTCCAGCCCCCTTCCAGCATGGACACTGCCACGCTAACAATGGGGCATAAATCACTCACCGCGTAAGATCACGTGAGCGTTACGTTAAATGCAGCTCTTAAGGAATTTAGAATTTCATGAGGCGCAGCCCTACTCAGGCCAATGGATCTACTCTGGTCTCACAGTGAGACAAAGGCAAGTAGAGACTCTAGATCATGACACAAAGTGTGGATCTACTGGGCCACCCGTAGAGGCAAAAGGATGTTTGCAGCCACTGCCGTTGTTAGACATTTGTTACAAGCCTAATACCTTAAGCCAAGAATGTGACAATTGCAGTGTGTTCCAGGGTTTCTCACCTCTTCCATTTGAAAAGGTGAGGGGTCCTAAAATTTTGCTGTGGTTTCAAGTCTACTCCTTGAGAGAGTACTGTTACATTTTGGTGGGAGTCACGCAGACATGCACATGACGTGTAAGAAACTCTCGTAAAAAGTTAACACAACTACATCTCAGCAAAGATACTCTGTAAGTAGGCTGATTGAACAGCTGTTTTTCCATACACACCTTTATATGAGACCAACCTGTTACTGATATCATTAGTGCAAAATAAACGCATCTTAAGTAACAAGTTTGCTTGTGTAGGTTGAGCAAATGATTCAAGTAAGCAATCCTAACTTTAGAATAAACTCTAGATAAACATGATTTGCTTTTGCTGTCACAAATTTCAGCCAGCTACACATTTTCAAATATCAAACTCCACTTACCTAATTAAGTCCTGTCATAATCCGCTCTGTCATTATTTAACTGAGAGACAAATTCCTGACAAACATTTAATCTCCTGAAGAAGAGAAACAAAAATTGTCTGTTACATCTAAACACCTGTAGTGTTCAACCTTCTATACAAAGTAAACGCATAATGCTACCCACCAGCTGTAGGAGATATTACCAGCTGCAGGAGATATTTTTGGAAGCGGAATGAAAATGGACAGAGGACTTATTTCCGCAAGGGATACTATTGATTCTAAAGCACAGACAAGTGATGGTTTCAATGGTTTCAGTTAAGGCTCCTACAGATTGCTCTCAGGCCAAACTCCAAGAATGCTGTCCCCTGCATCCCAGTACTCTGTACCAGCTATGCTCCTTTGGTTGGTTGATGAATAATTCATTTCTGTCACCTCATGGCCTAAAAATTTCAGTTTAAATCATGCTGCATGCAATCACTAAGATCAGAGCAGAATTGACAAAAGGAACTGACAGAAATTAAAAGTCCTGAAAATTGTTGGTACATAGCTGGTGAAATGACCTGATTTTATTATCTATCCATCTGTCCATCTGTCTGTCTATCTATCTATATCTGGAAAGGACAGGGAAACACATTATCCACCATCTATGGCAATGAGTTTGTGAACTCTGTTCAGGTCTTTGATATATTGTAAATAATAGCTAAACAAAACCTCAGCTTCTAAATTGTAACATTCATCAATGGATTGTGTTGTATTCTATAGAGTATATTGTATAGGACATTCTACTGCTATTAAAATTAAATGTTTAAAATGGGGGGAAAAAGAAGCTACTGAATCACCAGCTGCCTCCTGGTAACTTGTGGCAAAACTCTTCTACACTTCTACAAAGGATTCCAGAGTTTGACAACTGCACACCACATTAAGCTGGTACTTGACACCCAAATGCTCCCTACCACCGGGTTCGGTTCAGGAACTGCAGTCCTGAACACAGAGATGAGGGTTTTCAGAGCAGAAGAGTGCAGAGACAGACAGTCACAGGAACAATAGTGGAATGTGATTCACAAGAAGTCATGATACAGTGGTCAAAAAGAAGCATGTCTCCGTCAAAATTAAATTTCTGGCAAAATTCAGTAAACTGTATGTTAAAAGATACCATTAAGAAACATCTTACAATAGCCTTCTGGAGTTTATAGAAAATTATGCCAAAAATTATATTCTGAAATAATAAATGTTAATTAAAATATTGCTTTCTTTCTGTTAAAATATGCATACGGAAAGCCTCTCCTTTTACAAAGCTCTCAAACAGTTTAGTATTGTATTCTTACTAAAGCCGGTGCTTAATTTTAACCAGTTTATTACTCTAGTGACATTATTTACACATACAGGAGAAAAAAATACAGTATTTTACCCCAATATGGATTAAAAAAAGGTATTAGGTCATGTAAGATGCATTCCATGGTTCAGCAGTGTTATACCAAAAAAATAACCTGTTTCCAAACTGCCTGGAAACAACATATATTAGAATTGTATCCAGCGTAATCACACATAAATATCAACATCAACATATAAAAAAGTCCTAAGACTACCTTAAAAATTTTGCTACAATGTTTGAACATATGATTTCTATTTGGGCTCATATATTTAAAATAAAATTTAAAATATGTTGACAATTTAGATTTAAAAATCTAAAAAAGTATTCCTCATGGCAGCAAATATAAACATATGCTTACCATATAAGCAATTTTTACTGAGCTATAAATTACTAATGAAATTAATGAGGCTAATTACAGTCAGAATTATGATGGAAGACTGAAAGCAAGAGTTAAAAATATCATGTCTACTCTTGGATGCAAATGTGCAGCAGACATTCAAGAATGATTACTGAATGGCACCTCAGGACAGCTTTTTTTGCTTCTAGATAAAGTTATAAATTCACCTAGCATGAAATAATTAGAAAAAGTTATAAATTCATCTGAACAGAAATTTGTATTCACAGTAAACAGAGCAGAAGACACCATCTAATTAATCCTACTTATTTTGTTGCATTTCCCCCTGAATTTTATCCAGTAAAAATACCTTAATTATAGATATTTAAAAACATGTAATAAGCTTACCTGGAAAGAGTAGGACTCTTTAGTAACTTCCTGTGGAAAATAATCAGCATTAAAAATGAACAGAACAATGAAAACAAAGGTAAGGAAACACTTCTTGGACTGTCTTAAAATAACCGGACACCATAGGTAATGATACACTACCACATACATGGTATAATATCACGTTATAGATAAACATTACCATTCTAATAAACAAAACCCCTCAATGTTTTTTAATATCTCATTCATACAAAACATGGATTTCAGAGAAGAAAACAACAAACAATCTTCCCCATTCACAATATCCAGCAAGAAACACTGTCAGCAGGAGGAAAATGAGCAGCAGCTTCAAATTTGGAAAAAGACGATTGATTAAATACAACAGAACATGCATAGCTGATGAGGAAATATATTAAAAAATGAAAGTTACTGACAACAAAAAGCAGAAGAAATGCAATGTTTCATTTATCAATTTTAAAATAATTTAACAAAATCCATTACAGTCTTTTGAATTACAGCCATAAAAATAAGTTAGGAAAACAAAACAATTACATACTTTTAAAAATCTATGGAAGGAGTGTATGAGTAGCTGAAACATAAGTACATGCTACCAAAATAAGATTTTTTTTAAGGAAAAATAAAACAATAGTTTCTAAAAAGTTACAGTAAAAACCTCAGGGGCTGGATCTAAAACATTAATCTACCCATTAATAAGGCAAACAAAAAGGGAAGTTTTCTTATAGTTTTTCTAAAACAAAGAAGTTGAATAGAACTATAAAATTATTTGAATTCTTTGAGAAAAAATATTACTGGGCACTTGTGGATAGCACAGAAATACAATGTTTAAAGAAAAGTTTATCTTATTTTATTAGACTCAAGATTTTTCACCACTGATCTGCTGATTTATTTTTCTTTGAAGATATTTCTACATTTAGTTATTTGACCATTTATCATGTATCCCAGAGATTCTCAAATAAAACCACCAAATACCCCAGTGTTCAATAAATACTAGCACTTCCATAATGCAAGTCTTAAAAAAAAATAAATCACATAAATCAAGTTATTGCAAATAAATACCTAGCTATAACTTTATAAATATTTAAATAAAATTCTGCTAAGTATAGGTTAGCTTCCTAAATACACACCTAAACTAACAAATCCATTGTCTAAAAGTCAGAACAATAGTTCAGAAAGACAGGTTTATTTTTGGAAAGTTAGACTCCTACAGATTGCTTTCAGGGCAAACTCAAAGCACGCTATCCCCTGCTTCCCAATGCTCTGCGCTAGCTATGCTTCTTTGGTTAGTTAATGAGTTACAGACTTAAACTGTTTTTTTTTTGTTGATTTTTTTTTATTTTACTTTAAAATCCAGATACAAAAGTATCTCAATGAGAAAATGGGCATATGCTCTCAGATTGCAAAGGTTACAGAAATCAGTAAAGCCTCCTCAAATCCTTTCTGTTCTCAAGAAACATACGCTGTCTTCCCTCTGTCTAGAATAATGCTTTTCAGCCTGAGGCCTCAGACAAGTCTCTCCTTAGCCTGTGGAGGGCTAGGGAAAGACAGCTCAAAACGCAAATTGTTATTTCCTTTACAGCAACAAGTGTACGAAGAGACCTATCCCTCTACTGGGGTATTTGATGGAACTGTCAATTGAAAGCATGGAAGAGTCACTGGCCTACAGGCAGGAGTTACTGTTCCTTAGTATGGTATTGTTTTCCAAAACTGTACGACATCCTATTCAAAAGCAAAGCGCACATATTCCTGTGCTTCCCTTTAAACTGATGCTTATTGACAAATATTGATGGGTCCACCAGAAGTACTAAAACAGTTATATGTAACAGAACTCCAGCAATGTGGTGATTATTTGGTCCCTTCCTGTGCAACTGGCTTTAAAGCGTTCTCAACCTGCTTTTAATGGTTTTTTTTACAGAAATTCCTCAAGGAATTAACCAATTGCCATTACTGTGATTCATGGAATTAAAAGTATTACCATGTAGGCCAAACTCCAAATCAGCTATTACTACCAACACCTCTCAGATCATTTCAGAGTCAGGCTCTTCCCATTCTACACTATGCAATGCTGCGAGCTGCTGCTCTATGTGTACATCTTACCTCTCATCGTATTTCAGTGGCGAAATGACTAAATGTAATTTTTCAAAGATTTTGCCACGTTGAGCATTAGAGGTAAAAGGTTTAATATTAACATAGAATGCCAATTTTTGGCATTGCTAGTTTTCACTACCAATTAGCAGAGCTCCTGCAATTATGGCATGCTGGGATAGATTCACAGTTCACAAAGCTTAGCAATACTTTTCATTCCATGAATCACAGTAATGGAAATCGGTTAATTCCTTGAGGAACTTCTCTGAAATGTAATGTCTTGCTCTGATACGATAAACAAACAAAAAGTTGATAATCTGTGTCAGTGCCAACAGGAGGAAAACACTATTTTTACTTGGCTGACATAAGTGGAATTTTTCCTTTCCCATTTACAATACTTCATTAAAAAAATCTTAGAGCAGTCTTACAGAATCTCCTTGTCAATCCACCACTAAAATGAGTGAAAGAGGATGAGGTACTTTGGCAAACATTTTAAAACACCTCTCTCACAACGCAGCCATTAGCAGAAGACAGAAGCGAGAAAGAGCATGAAGGGGGGAAATAAAGGAAATCATACATTTTTATCACTTATTCTACAGGTAAGGGACTATTGATATATTTTTGTATAAACGTATACCTTTACAAGTGTAACGTGGATAAGAAGTCACTCTCCATTAATATCCATTGTGAATAGGTCTTCTGAAAACAAGTGATTTTTAAGACAGCTTTTTTTGTTTATTAGTTCTGGCTTTTTTTTTTTTTTGGTGTTTCTGGTTATATGCAAACACTTCAACAAGTGAAGTGTTTGTAACAGTCTAATTGATCTAAGTTCTAATTGCATCTAAGTTTCTTTATGAAGTTTTTTTTTGGTTTAAAACAGAAGAACAGCATGCTTTTATATTTACCTATTGCACAATTAGTTCCTTTTTCATTATGTTTCCTATTAAAGTAATTCCTCTACAAGACTGAATAGCTCCAGAGAATCCATTTTGGTCTGTTGGCTCAAGGGGTCCCAGAACAAAATAATAATAATAATTTAAAAAAAAATCTCTAATTAAGCCGTTCCATAGAAATGTACTGAAAAAGCCTTGGAGAGTTCATGAGTAAACAACACTTTTTTAAAAAACACCTCTGTAATAAAGTACAGTACAGTATATAGATGATATACCATAATAGTTCCAGATGGAGCTGCTACAGACAACAATAATGCATTTAAAATGTTTGTTATGGGCTCTTTTTCTTTTTTTATACTGTGGTTAAAAAAATCCCCAGAGGATATTTAAAGCATAAAATCTACTTGAAAGGTTCTGCCAAAAAGTTGTTTTATAATCAATAAAAATAAAAAGAATGAACGTTACATCTGAGCAAGCACCCCACCCTAACCCTACGCTTAGTACCAGGTTAGTGCAGTAACCTCCGGCCCGTGTTCTCCGAGTTATTGCGTCCGTTGGAACACTGCAGACTCCCCTGGCCAAGGCTGGAAGGGGCAACAGAGATTTCACTCTGAACTTCTCCCTTTGTGTACTTAGGTGAGAATGTTAACATTCTTACAATAGTTTTATACAAGCAACAGAATGATAATATTATAATTTAATAACACAGTTCTGTTATTAAATCAGCCTTCTAAAAATATAAAAATATTGGATATTGTGAAAGTGTCTTTCAATCATACTGCAGTCTTCACAGTTTGAATAAGGAATAGCTAATTAGAACCATCACTTTAGAACTATGGTGTGTATTCAGCCGATTTCATGTAAATAGACAAACAGTTAAAAATATTTACTAAGATTAAGTATAGTCAAATTGCAAAACCATACAATCTGACAATATTGTCATGTGCTCTTTCAAAGAGTGCATAGGACATATTTCTGCAGCAGTCAATACAGTAAATTCTTTTGATGCAATCCCAGTCAAAGCTGTAAACATTCCTAATTGCAGTTTCTTGGAAAACTGTTCCTTTCAAGTTTTTATTAGCAAGTTGCACTGGGCATTCCCCTGCCATTTTTATTTTTTTTTCATCAGTTACAGACAGTGTCATCATCCACCTTTAACCCCTTTGGCTGTTCAAAACTACTCATAAGCATTTCTTCAATAGATTCAGGGTAGTAATCCTTTCCTTGCAGTGCACAATGACACTTTCCACATGCCATTGTTAGCAAGACCCCCAGTGCACGATCTTGAGAAGTGGGTTGATGAGGAAGTCTGCTATGCCTTAATGGGATTTCCTGCAGGTTTGGGATCATAACCATATAGGAAAGTAGCTGCTATTACAAGGACGGCTCCGAAGAAAAAGACACTGAATAGAATAGGGATGGAAAAAAAATGTTAGCTCATTTTAATTGTTGCAATTTTATTTACATAATACAATCAAAAGAAAAGATATATTTCCTCTGTGAACACAGAAAGATAAATTATATTTGTCCAATTTATAAAGAACAAAAGAAGTTGAAATAAGAAACATATCCAGAGTAATGTATCATTAGACTGACATATTCTGAAAATATGGAACAATTGTCAAAAGTAATCAGACCAATTGTTCTTTTGGATTTTTTAATTTGGTTGGGTTTTTTTCTTCTTTTGCCTAAAGCTCTGTGCAAAACACGAGCAGAAGAAGTGCAACTACCATAGTTACTCAGACACTTTTAACATCTTACGTAAATCATGTTGTTGGAGTTGTGTTTGCTTTGAAGTCCAAAGCTTATGTCAAAACAAATTACTGCTGCCCAAGAACCAGTTTGCAAGTCAGTATAATCTAATTTTTGGCATATACATAAAGATTTATGTAAGGAAAAGATAATAAAGGCATCTTTTGTATTATGACATGTGGGCCTTTCAAGTTGTTTTCACAGTTACAAGTCTGAAACAAAATATCCAAAACCAACAGATAACCAGTACACATTTTAGAAAAGGACTTGTCATAAAGACATGACAATGTTGACAATTTGATCTTCCGAACCAAATGCTAAAAAAACTGTGGCACATGAAATGATAATCCTTCAGAGAATACAGTTAGCCTATTTCTGGACACAATCCATTGCAACACATTGAAGCACTTAAGCACTTTACATCTATTATCCCAATAAAAATAATTACTTGAAGTGACAGAAACAGTCACGCAGTTTCAGTTCAAATAAATTCAGCTGCCATAAACAAGGTACTAAAGATAAAGTTTGATTAACTCAAGTTTTATTAAATTAGATTGCTTCAAGTTCTACATGCTGCTAGTTGGCTCAATCTCATTTAATTATTTACCACTGTTTCCATTTTCACCATGTTTGCAGAAGCTGGTAAGTTACTTATTAATTTTCCATTTGAGCACACAGAAATTCTTAAACTACTTTCTACATTTGTTTAATAGGACAAGTATAGGCTACTTATAATTTAAGTTCAATGTCTTCCACTTTTTAAGCCTAAATAGTTGGTTTACTTCCTTTTTTGAATGTTTAAGTAAACTCCTGATAATATTGCAAATACTACTTTTAGATGAAAAGATACTTCTTTGTATCAGATACAGGAGTTGTAAATACTCAAAATATTTTTACACTATGAGTATGTGTAACATATATAAGCAAAATCCTATTAATGTATCTGAAAGTTGGAATATTACTTCTATTACCATATATTAACTTGCACTAGACAAGCACTATTCTGCAACCTACCCACGTACAAAACCTGAAGTGCACAGAGATACTAAAATCTGATTCACAAAACATCAGGACACAGTGTATTGGGCTTAGAATCATATAGCAAGCATTCTTCTCTCTCTCTTGATTGAATGCTTTCACTAACATAGTATTGTCTCTAGAAAAAAGCTCTGCCTTTGGGCTTCCAAGTGTCCTTGGGCAAGTAATAGCGTAACTTCCATGTGTATGTCATAGCAATTATATCTTTTAGAGACTGTTTTGAGATTGAATGAAAACCAGAATAGAAAGATTATCATCATTACAATTGTTCAGCCCTAACTCCTCTTGCAAGGACAAGAGAACACGAGAGACAGGCAACCGCTCCGTCAGGATCTTACTGAGAACAGCCAGCAGGGGGGAGGCTGGCTCAAAGCGCAGAGCCAAGGGCAGCGCAAGGCAAGCGGCCAAACTGAGGAGCTTCAGCATGAAAGCAAAGCGGGAGCTGAACCGAACCGAGGGAGATCCGGGAGGGAGGAAAGGAAGAGAAAGGGGCAGAGAACTAAACCACAGATCCTGCAGGAGAGTGGCTTGTCAAAAGCCAAGAACTGAGAGTCAATTATTCTTGACCTGCGGGGAGCTGTATCTTATAGAAAATTTAATCTCGACGACTATACTGAAAAAAGTAAATATTAGTTATGGTATGTCATGAACCTAAACTTTTATGTGCAAGTTGTATGTAAACATTCTAAAAGCTCGGCTTGGACTGTTTTTTTATTTCTTTTTGGAGTTATATCTGGTAAGCATTAAGTTTTCAACTTCTTTTTTTTTCAGCATACATAGAAAATAATTCTTACCTTGTAGGAACAAAATCTTGCAGCCAGAAATAGGAGATCAGCGTTGACAGTATAATAGAGAGAGAAGTTGCAAATCCCTTTAAAATGTTGTCCGCATATTTTATAACAGCAGCAATCACCAGCCCTCCAAGTGCCTGAAAAAATATTGAGGTTTGGATTTGCAGCCTGCCAATTCCACTGAGAGCACCTATTTTAACAACATGTGCTTTCTTTAGAAAAAGCCTGTGTTTATATTTAGGGGCATTACATTTATTTTATGTTATGGATATGTACTGTTGAAGATAAATATTCGAGGAGTCCTTCTTCCCCATTAAAGAAATTGTTGATCATATTACCATCATTAAATTAATGGACGTGCTTGTACTATGCATTTTTGAACACAGGAGGAACAGTATATATATTATTTTTTTTTTTAAACATTGCAAAAGAAGTAATGCTTACATGCTTTTATGTTGCACAATACTTAGTCATATACTTGCTATGTATTTTCCAGATTTTTCTTTAGAGGTTTATTCTAATAGAATAGATAGATTCTAATAGATCAGACTTTTGATGATAGAATTTGCAATAGCTTCAATCACACACAATAGTTTCCCCAGTCATTTATAGAAGAATAAATTACAAATGCCATCACAGAAATATGTGATACAAGGTATCTCACCTGTAGAACAACAACTATCCAGGTAAGTTTATTGTATCCTTGAAAAAATCCATTCTTTGACAGTTGTTCTCCATCATAAATGTATACACCCATGAGCCCAAATATGCTACCAAAGAATCCTGAAAGTACAAGATTGATTTAAAAGCTTTACATGAAAAAACACCATGCAAACAGGTTCCTTGTCCTCAAGGACTGCTCACTTATATCTGATTTTAAAAATAGAACTGCCACTTGCAATACCATTATGTTCAAATGCAGTCAGTGTTCAGACAGATACTCGCTTTTAAAAGCTATTATCCACACTTATAACAAGTTTTGACTGTTTCCACTAGGACATTCTTATATACTTATCTTCCACTGCTTTCTACTGGTATGGGATGGCATATAGCAAAATTCACTTAAACACAATTTCAGTTTTCCTGAAACTAGTCATGACTGAAGGCTGAAGTCACACTATAACCTGGAGAGAAAAACAAGGAGAACTTTCAGTGGAGGAGAGGGTCGCTGACCTAGCAAGAGCAGGACTTAGCAGTTTGACAATTCAGACAAGGATCTTGGAAGTGGGATTCTTCTGAACGAGTCTCAAACACAATGAACGTTTAGTAGTAGAGACGTAATGCCAAAAGAAGAAATTGAGATGAGATTTAAAAGTTTATAATTTGATGGGTATTGTGTTATTCTATCAGATGGGAAATCTTCCTCGTCCCCTCAGGCATGGAAGCAATGCAAGTGCCTCCTCTGTGACTGATAGGCTCTAGGCCTGAACAGGAAAGGGGGAACACTTTTTCCATTCCATTTCTGTGAAAAGCTGACCTGTATTTTCATCACATTTCTTTGCATCTGAAAAGGGCAGCGTTGTTTGGAACATAATAAAACCTTCCCTGTGACGAGTAATAATTCTTTTCATAGACATAATTAAAGATGTAGGTTTCATTTAGATTAAACCAATTATTTCTGTTTTCCAATTGATTTGCTAAAATACAATGAACTATTCATACATCCCTAGTATGATACTGGTATGCATTAAAAACTGAATTTAAAAAAAATCTTCAAACATATTTTCTGATTTTTTCTACAGTGCTAATAATTCTCTACAGATATGGAAATGAAAACCAGGTTGCACATACAGTTTTCCTTGTTTGTGTCTTAAGAAAAGGTCTATTTCAAAGCTCTTGCTTATGACTGACTTGGTCCTGAAAGATACAATGTCTTAAGCAGGCAGTTATCTTGCACTTGCAGAAGGGATACTAACGTATATAATAACTAATGCATTTTTGAAATTGTGGTTTCATGTTTTAAATATTTTCTAAAAGCTGCACCAGGAAAACCTCTATGAAATATGTCAAAACTAATTTAATTTTTGAACTGAAAACAATCTTAATAGTAAACATATTCTACTGAATTTTGTATTGAGGCAAACTAAGCTCACTGACAAAAATGAAATAAAAAAAAATCAGGTGATTCAACTCTCACTATTATCACATTTATGTCTTCATACATCACAGTCATAGCTATTCATTACCTTGAACGGTTTGTGTTTAGATGTAGTCTGTTCTGATCTCACTGTTTTCAAAAGCAATTACTAGTACATTCAACATACCAAACTAGAGAACTCATTTGTTTTCATGTATACTTTTGTGCACTGTAGAAAAACTGGAAGAATGTTTCAGAAGAGATCATTGATTTTTCAACAAGTATGAATGCTTAATTGGAAATTGTTTCAGATATCTGCATGCCCACCAAAGTGCTTCCAGCATGGAAACTGAGAGTAGTAATAATCAGTTTTCCTTGTCAACAGATTTGTATTGTAGCTCCATCCAGAGCACCAAATCTTACCTTAAATCCTGGACCAAGTCACAGGTACTCACCCCTCTCTGCTTCCAAAATTCCCTAACGTAACCTTTTCTGAGGTATCACCGACAGTTCTTCAAGAAAACTTAATTTTAACTTACACCATTTCAATAAATACTAGCAGGTTGTAAGTAGAGGGTTTGATCCCCTTCCCTATCCTCAAGTTTCAAATCGTTATGGACATGTAAAAATATTAAAATATAATCAACATGCAGTTCTGCAGTTATAACCATTTATAATTAAAACATAGTAACAGGAAAAGAAAGGAAAAAAATATTGCTTGTATTCAGACATTTTTGACCATAATAGTTTTTGACCAACTACCTAATTACAAAAAACTACACCATCTCTTGTTTTTATGGTACTTCATGACATGCTACCCTACTCAGTGCACAACCCTGATCCGCTAAATGACCCTCATGACTACAGTACTACGGATTTGTTCAAGAGTCCGTACTACGGTGCTGAAAAGTTCAATTTCTGCTAAAAGCATTTATTCAAATATGCAATAAAGAATTATTGCCTACAGGTGAAGACTAGAGGGGTTCCATTAGAGAAAGAAGGGCAACTCCAACAAGAATCATAGAATCCTGCATAAGATAACATTTTTCAGAAAATTTTCAAAACAAATTCAATTGACAGATTCTGTACAAACTTACAGATGCTCTATAAGCAAGTTAAATCAAGAACTAGGTTGAGATCAGAAAGCAACTGCTAGAGTTCTATCTAGCAGAGTCTATACTTTTGGTTTTAAAAGTACACTTATGCAGAATACTAAAAAGTTGGTAATACTATTTTATATATATATATATATTGCATATTTATCTTAATTCTTCAGAATGCAGTATCTCTAAGAGATGACTACAATTAAACTTACCAAGCTGAATGTTTCTGATCCACACAGATTGCTTAGTTTCCTTTAAAATTTTCTCAAAATAAACCCCAGCAAATCCACTAGAAAAGCATGCTATAAGAACTGCGATCAGGCCTACAAATTGAGATCCTGCTGAATGTTCCTTAGAAGCTGTTGCTTGAGAGTCTGAAGGCCACTGGATATAAAAACAGTTGTACAAAATTCACTGATAAAATCAAATCATGAGCATCTATAAAATGCAAGTTTTGTTTTCTAGCAACAGTAACAGTTACTAAATACAGACAATCACAAGCTTGTCAAGCTTTGTATTTTGCACCATAAATACTTTTAAAGGACTGAAAAGGCATAATTTTCCTTTCTACATATTTGTAAAGAGTAAAATTGTGCCTGGACTGGGAGAATACCCACCTATTCAAATAGGTCCAAGATTTATGTTTTATAAGCCATAACTGTTTCTCTATCCCAGCATGACTTATCATGGTCATTCACAGTCACCATCTTTTGCCAGCCAACAGTTAGTTACCTTCCAAATATAAGCACACTTGGAAAACCACTTACACCACCTGTCTTTAAGATGGGATGAATTGCCTTTTGCCTGTTCCTCTCTTGAGTGATTATGCAGATAACTAAAACAAGCTGAAATTTATGAAGCTAAATCCTGCAATGTATCTAATGCTTACAGAATAAAATGCAATGCCATAGACAAAACCACACTGAAGAGTTTATTATTATCAGAATGTTTTGTTCTCATTTTTCATTATTAAATTTTAAAATTCTATCAAATTCAATCCTCAGAGTTTTTTTCAAATCCTTACGTTTTAAAATAAAGATTTCTAGGATATGCTAAAATATGCTAAAAATTCTTACAATATTGTCTTATCCCATGATTCTGCCCTCTGAAAACTATAAGCTACTGTACCTGCACTATTTAGAACAGAGGCCAAGTTTGCCTCTTGAAAAAGTTCTAGCAAATTTGCCATGCTGAAACCCTATCACAAGGTGAGCAGCAAGACCGTGCTGGCACAGAAGATCTCTGAATCCCTAATGTCTGAAGAAGTGTGCTAATAAATACTGCTATCGCTGCTATTTGCAGGTTGCTCCAGAGGCCCTGTCACATTCTGCAGTAGAGCACTGGGACAAGAAGGAGGTTTTATCTTCTGCCTTTGAACCATTTCTGGTGTCTTCTGGCCCTGGCCAGTTGTGATTCATAGTTCCTGACCATACTGTGGTGCTGGTAGAATCAGAAAGCTGTTTAATCAGTATAGAAATGCATGTTCCTTGAATAAACACATTAAATAAATACAAACCACCTGTAAAAATTTACCTGCACAAATGCCACTCCTGTCATCAATATTACTAATGAAAGCCACTGGTATACACCCAATTTCTTGCTCAACATGGAGACAGAAAACAATGCTGTGGTAAGAATTTTCAGTTGATATGTAACCTAGAAGAACCCATAAACAGTTACTACCACATAATTCACAGGTTTCTTTGAAACTTACAGAGAAATTCAAATGTACAATACCTGGTATGTGGCTGCGTCTAGGTTTGACAATGCTACATACAGCAAGTTATTCTGAAGTGTATAAATTCCTGAAGGAATAGCAAGTTTAAGAGTTTCCATGGGTTTATTAAGGATTTCATCATGTAGCACTCTGTTCAGAGTCCGTAAATTGCACTCTACCCAAAGAAACAATAAAAGAAATAGACATTCACTTAAAGGGAGAAAAAAGAACAACCCAAACCAAAGATAGCTATCACTGCTATCAAGACCTCAAAACACTACGTTTGTTTGACTTCCACGAGCCTCATACATGTAAGAAAAAAGACACTGCAAAGTGTCTTTCTGTAACCTAGAATATTAGAACTAGAACAATTATTCAAAATACTTTAATACTTATTGAAACCATACAAATATTTGAAGATGATACATGAAAGAGTATCACCTAAAAAATGCACATGTAAGAGCTTAGAGAGTCACCAAAATTTATGAATATACAATGATACTTTTAAGCTGTTGAAGATCAAATATATGTGTCAAGGAACTGGATAAATTCAGTATAAAATGTACAAAATAAGAACTTGAGTAAACCTGAATATAATTTTTTGAGTTTAAAAGTGTGCTTCTTCCTGTAGTAATGAAATTGCTTCCTCCCTTCTGCATCTCCTGTTTATTATAGGCTTCTAAATTGTCATTCATGCTTTGGACACACTTAAAGCTTTTCATTTTTTCCTATGTCTACATCTGAATTTCTTAAAATGCCTGAGCAAACGTAGGCTTCAAGCTGTTAGTAGAAAATTTATTCTTGCACTCCTCAGTACCCACATTCTTTGAAGAGAAGTCTCTCAACAAATATACAATATCTTCTGTTGTGTGTTGTGGAGTTAAGTATGATTAGTGTCTTTCCAAGACTATTTCTTACACAAGAAGGGAAATGCTTTGTTGTATGCCTATACTCACATGGCTGATTTGCAGTTGCCACTACAATACAGCATATTGATTAGGAAAATTACTTGGTGCAAAATTTGACACATACTGCTGTCTTTGTAGACCAATAGAACACAGGCCAAAATCTTCAGAAGTTCAGCAATAACTACTGCAGTAGAGGATAAGTAACGAGGTCCTTCTTCTTTGAGTGTCCGAGAATAACGCATGGTCAAGACTAAACTTGTGGTCTGAAAAACCAGGATGCCCAAGGAAAGGTATTTTAAATTGGTAGACATTTCTTCACTTTTTTCTTCCTGAAACAGAAAAAAGAAACCACAAACCCAAACCCAGGCTTAGAAGGTAACACTGCAGATAGATGTTTCCCATAGGAATCATCATATTAAAATACATTGCCCAGGGAGCTCAACCAAATGAAAACAACAAACCTAATGTAATATTTAAAAAGAAAAAGGAGATTAACAGTTTAAAAATGGTTTTCAAATACCTGATTACAAATGGAGAAGCATATCAGAATATTACAAGAAGTGATAACTAATAGAGAAATGAAGCATTTCTTACCTGTCACAATAATAAAGTAAAATAAGGACTATTAACTAATAACTATCTTTCCAATAATTGGTTTCACAAAAGAAATCTCCCAAGTTAAATCAATCATGGATTTCTTTCTGTAGGTGAAGACTCAGAAGGTATTTTCAAAGTGAAAAAGCCCCACTCTGTGGTACTGCATAATGCCCAGTACCCCTGCTGCAATGAGTTATTCCCAGAATGAAGAGATCTTCTCATTCTTTCACCTCCCCAAAGTTTTACAGGTTGCAGCCTCTGCCTTCCCAGATGACACAGTGCCAGCATAAGACAGGGCGAGGGTTGGGCTGCTTTAAATGAAAATAAGAGGTATGCCCAATGACAAAGGAAAAGGAGAGTTGTGGGAAAGCAGGGTTGGGTAGGAAGACGTGGGATGGAGGAGCTGCAGGGAAGACAGCACTAAACCTGTCCTACTGATTATCCTGCTCAGAAAAAATTAGTTGAATATAGATAACGAGGTGACTGCATCTACTTTCTCATAATGCACTGACTACCACAAACCTTACATTGATAAAGCTGTATGATCCTTACCTCTACGATGAACTTTCACCAAGCTAATATGGTTTTCTTTGCGCTTTGACACCAATTAAAGCATTACTTTAGTGCAGAACACTAACAGAAAGCAATTCTCATTTTGCAAGTATAATATATTAGAAGGAAATTAAAAACGCATCACTGCTATTCAAAATACTGTATAATTTTCTGCTAATCTTCATATGAAGTATGAAGAATTTCCGTATGTACGGAAATAAATGCTTTCTATAAAAAATTAACTGTTACTGCCTGCACTGCCCACATACTCAAAACCAGCAGTGTTTTATAATGCCAAACTAAAAACAAATCAGTAATAGTTAACAAATATGTTTTCAAGTAAAAGAAAAACAGTAACAAGTCAAGACAATGAATGCAGTTCTCACTTTTAGAAGTCTAGAGATGGCATAAGGAGTACTTATTGGATGCCTATGTGCATGTTTTACACCTACAGGCCCACAAGTTTTGGCTCATTAACTGTCTAGCTTTGTACACGCTGCTGAAGGATGTGCTGGTGCCTCTAAACATTTGTAGTTGAAACTGAAGCTGTTTTTTGCTGACTGCATTTCTCTAGCTCAAGATGCATTTCATAACAATTTTTATTGCTATTTTTTCAGAGATCTGGAGAGTTGTGCTATTAAAATATTTCTGACTTGCCTTTATCTTGTCTCTAAGCATTAATAAATTTTTTCCTCAGTCAAATATACAAAGTCATATTAATAGGTATAGGAGATGGATACTTAAGAGACATTGCAGTAACCTGCAAACAAATATGAACTGCGAGACATCACATGGATGTAAAAATATTTGTAAAAGCCTATTGGCAAAGGAGGAAGAAAAAGATGCCAGGATACAGAAACTAAGGAAGAAATACACAAGGATTTTGTTAAGGAATCTTAATAGAACATACTTTTGTATGCACTACGATGTCATTTAACTCACCGAAGAGACAAATACTAAAGATGCAACTGTACTGGACAATATAAATCAGACAGAAATGTCAAGCACGAAGGAGAAGAAAGCTGCAGACAACATTCAAGATTTACTTTTTCCACAGGTTCTGGTGGAATAACCCTTTACATGGGGATGTTAACTGTGGACTTACGCATCCCCAACAACAAAATGGAGAAGAGCAGTTAGTCAAAGGGGAACATCTTTGAGGAACAGATTTGCTATAGCTGAGAACAAGGAGGAGAAACAGAAGAACAGCTGCCGTGAAAGGATGAAGTAGGGACAAGCAAGATCAGAGATCATACTTTCTGGAGAAATATCAGCAGCATCGAGAAGACAAAGGCAGAAATAGGGAAAGCAAAAAAAAAAATATCCACTGAGAGAAAATACAGAACTGAACTTCATGAAAAGTCTACCTATGCTACTAGAGAAAACTGACATTGCAAAATGCATATTTATGGGAGCCAACTTGCACAATTTCTTCCACGTTTTCCATCTACCTCATTTTTTAGTATTGAGCCCCGACAATCTGGAAACTCAAAGAGCAACATATGTTTAAGATAAACAACACTAAATTTCAAGAAAGCACACTCACAGAGAAATAAGTTTATAAACTTCTTGCGTTTCAGTTTTCAAAATGTTTCTGAACAAAATACAGACAATGGGAACACACATCTCTCCTGCACTTGGACCCAAATTTCTGCGTTCTGTGAGGCTGTAAAATGACAAAGGGTTTTACAAATGTTCAAAATTCTCAAAGATCAATTACTTAACCTTCAAAATAGGTCACAATATCAGAAAACAATATTCATATAAATTTCTTGCTGAAATACAACCATCTATTTACTAAGCAGCTTAGTAGGTAATTTTAAAAGTAAATCACTAATGCCCAGTTTATTAGCAAGTATCAAAGCATTCAGCGTGAAAACATACCAACAAGCGTATCAGCAAAGCCATAAGGAATACATACCACAATATCTTCTTGAACTACAGTTTTATCTTCATTAGTAATCATAATAAAAAACGGAACTTTCACAGACAATGTGTCTCAAAAAGGTGCCCTTATCAAAAAAGACTTCTTTGCCATAATTCACTACAGCAGCTTCAGACTTTCCAAATTCACACAAAATGAAATTTAAGCATCCAGTGTGACAACTGAAATAAGGATATTTGTTAAAAGCTGTCCTGTCAGTGGTCAGCAAGACAGACTTGTAGAGAACACGTATGTGAAGTTTCATGCTGTACTTGCAAATAGTTGGTTCACAGAACAGGAACTACAAAGTCCTGAAACTTACGTATGTCAATAAAATAACCACCCTTTAATAAGCACACACAGTATCTTATCAGCTGTCCTGATCCTTCTTCCTTTCTTTTAAAAGAGCTGCATATTGGCTTATAGAACTCTATGCAAACTAGGGGTTGGATGCAGAGAAGGAGCTAAGTACTGAACTTCAAAGAGTTGAACTGTCTTCAGCTGCAGCTTCACAGCAGGTTTAGACTCACAGATTACTATCAGAGGTGTAATCCCTCTCTTCTAGACATGAGTTCCTGCTACCCTCACTGCATCAGACTGTGCACTCATATACTAAATGAACTGTTGCCTTCAGTAACAGCCCACACTCTGGTTGTCTTAAACCAATCATGAAATTAAAGTTCCCAGCACATCTCCTGTACAGTTACAACCAGGCTTAGATTTCTTAATGGGCTTTGGACAGATTACTTAGTGCTCTGTATTATGCATCTGTTCCAAAAATCAGATTTAGGTTTGCTAATTCAAAGACTGTAAATTGAGTGTTCATATTAATTCAGTGGCTTTTGAACTGTCTCTTACAGTGAGAGGTGCTAAATACCCGCAACTCATTGACTGTAAAGTAGCCTGTTAACGTAGCCCTTGCCTATGTTAACTTAGTGACTAGGCTCATTATTCTTCTCTTTTATTAGTTAGGTTAAAAAAAAGTTAATCACCTCTGTGTAGTTTATTCAGTGTACCATGTAAACACACCCTACTGGCAGCAATATGGAAGGCAGGGGAAGAAATTAAAGGCAGGTCTATATGGGAAGTCAACACGCAGTAAGCCAAGATGGTATTTACAGCCATGTAACATTCAACTTCAGTACACACATGCGGATAAAACACAGACGGATACTACATGAAGAGTTGTTCTCCTTAAAGGAAGAGGACCTGGGAAAGGTTTTACAGACTCAGAAAACAAAACAAGACAATCTATAGAGGAAGTAATAACTTCAGCTCAAAGTATCATACCGTGCAAAGTCTGAAAAATACCTGTTCAATGGAAGCAAACTTTTTTTGAAGTCACAGAATCATAGAATCATTTAGGTTGGAAAAGACCTTCAAGAACAAATCCAACCGTTAACCCAACACTGCCAAGTCCACCACTAAACCATATCCCTAAGTGCCACATCTACATGTCTTTTAAATACCTCCAGTGATGATGACTCAACCACTTCCCTGGAAAGCCTCTTCCAATGCTCAATAATCCTTTCAGTGAAGAAATTTTTCCTAATATCGAATCTAAAACCTCCCCTGGCACAACTTGAGGCCATTTCCTCTTGTCCTATTGCCTGTTACTTAAGAAAAGAAACCGACTCCCACCTCGCTACAACCTCCTTTCAGGTAGTTGTAGAGAGTGATAAGGTCTCCCTTCAGCTTTCTTTTCTCCAGACTAAACAACCTTAGTTCACGCATTTCCACTTCATAATATTCATTCAGACAAAATAAATAAACTTCTGACTTGCAGATTTATTTTCCTTTAGTAATTTCTCCACCACAGGCTAAAATTTCGTATTTTACATTTTATTTTTATATCGTCCCTGCACTGTTCCTTCTAAAATACCAGTAAATGTTTGCAGATCAAATACATTAGACCAAAAGGAATGCAATCAATTTGATTTAATGAACAGTAAACATGCCATATATTTTTTATTTTCCTCTACCCATTCGTAACAAAACTCACTAATATTAATCAAGATTTACCACATGAAGATTACAGGACTTCTCTTAATCTTAAGATTTTGTCTTTTAAAGATCTGCTGCTTTAAACTTTTAAGCTTCTCAGCTGCTAAATATCTACAGTAACACAATTTTGTGCAAAATTAAGGATTAGTTTATGAATTTATCCTACTCTTGAGTTTGTAGGAGGTCTCAAAATCTGACAGAATTACTTCTGTTTGTTTGAGATATCTAAAACACTAAAAAAGAGAACTCTAGAAGGAAAGGCAACTAATTTATTTTAAATACGCTTTAGTTAAACTCAGAGACTGGAGACTGCCTTGAGACATTTTCCAAAGATGGCTGGAGATATACTACATATTATGGACATCCTTCCAGCAAGCATAGCCTAACACCATCTGCAAGAATGAAAGAGCAGGGGCAACTCCATATATCCAGGCACTTCCAAAATTTCACACCACGCGAATGCAAATATACTAAGATAAACTGAGCACAGAACTGTTAGAACTCAACTTGTCTAACACCAAGTACCTAGTTGATTAGAATGTTTTAGACTCATTGAAATTTTAAGGTTGGGACACTCTTACATTTTCACATATTATTTTAAAAATAAAAATTTTGATAGTTCATGCATAAATTATCTAAAGTTCTTTTATTTGACTTCTGCATCAATGACATTGAAAGTTCTTTCAGTATCCCAAATTATCCAGTATTCTACATTATATTTCATTAGTTCAGCCTGAATTACTAAGAAAGCTTTTCTTACAGTCACTGCAGCTGGCTCACTATATTAATTAAATTTAATTTTCCTTAAATTTCTGAAACTTCAAGAGAATATCTGATAAAACTTGGGAAAAAAAAAAGAAATTAGCATCCAAAAAACCCAAGCACTCATCACTATCTCAAGAAGTAGCTCACACAACAAAAAATATGAATTAACAATGAATTCCAATATGCCACATAACCAAAAAGCAGGCTAAATTCACAGATTAAAATAACAAATTGCTCTGTTATTTGACAGAGCAATCCACAGTAAAAGTCATCCATGCAATTACTTTGGTTTTGAACTATCAGGTAACAGATGTGACAGGCTGCATTACAGCCACTGAGTTGAAGGTACTTAGCACCTCTCACTGTAACATACAATTAAAAAGTCACTTAAAATAGCTTTGGGGTACCTGTGGTCACGATGTCAATAAATCTAGGTCTCATTTACCACTGACACCATCTTTAGAACAAGTCCACACAGATAAAATGAGAGGAATTCACGACAGAGGGAATGTACGTTGTACCACTGGTTTAGGCTCCCATCCCGCAATTCACACCTCACTGGCAGAGCCTAGGATTCTGTACAGGCACAAAAGCAAAGGCCTTCTCAGGTGAGGGCCTAGGGATGCACCATATTGAGAAAAAATGCATACGGAATAACAGAAAATGGTGAAATTAGGCCTCTTTCCAACAGGCTACAGAGTTAACATCTGTATTATTTTCTACCTGTTTACCGAAAGATTTGACATGAAAATAATTTATACTGTCAACTATTTCTTTACTCCTCCCTACTCTGTCACAAGGAAAGTCAAATTAAAAAGAAATAAATTACTAACTACTATTATGCTTTCAATCTTCACAGTGACGGCATTACATGAATTACACTCCTTCCAGCCTAGCTGTGAAATGCGTTCACTCCTGATGGTCTTTCAGAGTAAAAAGCCAAGTTACAGGAGTTATTGCTACTGCTAGCTCTTATTCCATTTTATGATCAACAAGTTTAAGACTGATTAACCAAAAGGCACTTGCACATTAGTTAAAATACAAAGCCAAAAGAAGCAGACAACCAGCCTCCTGAAACTGCAAAAGGTAAAGTTTAAGAATGAAAAACAGAGTGGAAAGTAATGCACACTATTTCATTCCAGTGGAACAGGTATGGACACACTTCCTGGGCATTTGCTTTGAAATCAAGACAGCAGATTAAGGACACAGGATTGTGTTCTCTCATTTCTCAAATGAAATGTGAACCCAGTGCTGATGCTACAACTCTACAAACAGAACAAGCTGGCAACAAAGAGGAAAAGCACAATTGGAAGGTGGAGCAGGAGCTAGCTCACAGAACCCGAAGAACATATTTTTATAAGACTTCCTTCCACGCTTTTGCATGTGCATTGCCCACTTGCCCGCGTGGGCTAACGCACAAGTAACTCACTACTTTCTATAAAAAAACCTACATTCCTCAGAGGAAAGCTCTATTCCATAAATCTTCTTTCTATTGGACTCAGTATAGCCTTCTTTTTACCAAAAGTAGCATCCAATACAACAAGTAGTTTACATTTGAAATAAATGGATGGAAGGAACCTCATGAAGTTCAGCAATGCCAAGTGCAAGGTCCTGGACATGGGCTGGAGCAATCCCCAATAACAATAGAGACTAGGGGATGAGATTGAGAGCAGCCCTGCCGAGAACTTGGAGATACTGGTGGATGACAAATTGGACAGGAGTTGGCAATGTGCACTCAGCCCAGATGGCCAACCATACCCTGGGCTGCATCTAAAGAAGCGTGGCCACCAGGTTGAGGGAGGTGGTTCTGCCATTCTCCTCTGCTGTCATGAGAACCCACCTGGAGTACTGGATCCAGGTCTGGTGCCCTGAGCACAAGACAGACATGGCCCTGTTAAAACAGGTTCAGAGGAGGGCCACAAAAATGATCAGGGGGATTGAACACCTCTGCTGTGGAGAAAGATGGGAGACTGGAAAAGAAAAGGCCACGGGGATACCTTATTGTGGCCTTTCAGTACTTAAAGGGGGCCTAGAGGAAAGATGGGGACAAACATTTTAGCAAGGCCTGTTGTGACAGGACAAGGGGCAACAGTTTTAAACTGAAAGAGGGTAGATTTTGACTGGATATAAGGAAGAAATTTTTTTATGGCGAGGGTAGCAAGATGCTGGAACAAGTTGCCAGTGAGAGAAGTCGTGGAAGCCTCATTTGAAGTACTCAAAGTCAGGCTCTGAGCAGCCTAATCTAGAGAAAGATGCCCCTGCCCACAGCAGGGGGGTTGGAACTAGATGACCTTTAAAGGTCCCCTCCAACCCAAAACATTCTGAGATTCTATGATAAATATCCCAGAGGTATTGATGGCGCATAGACCTTTCTGAATCTAGTAGGTCCTGCTGAACTGGGTTATGAACAAGATTTTACATACATACGAATAATTTAACTGCGAAAGTTAGAGCACTGTCATTCAACAATGCATTTCTTTCTCCTTCATCCCCCAAATACGTCATCTTTCAAGTCTGTGTAATTATTTTTATAAACCATAATGTTATAAACGTTCCTAATAATATTAAACCTTCTACTTCTCACTTCAAAATATCACTATTAATGTTTTCCATCTTCCTCATACTTGATACAGGTTTCTTCTCCATTCCCTCGCCTAAGCTATCTATTCTTGTCAGCTGTTTGTCCCCAAATACATGGCACTTTTCAACTAAACTACTGCAAATCATTTAGTAATTTAAAAACTTACCTTGCTCTTTCTTTTGTTTTTCAGTTTGCTACGCGTTCTTCTTGCTGAATACATTATAATGTGTATTAAGTATGCTATGGAAAAAAAATTGCTATGTTTTTCTTAGAGCTTGTATTCTTTTTCTGAAGCGTTACTAAAAGCAAATCCTCTAGCAGAGTTTTTTCCTTACTCTTCCAGCAGAAACTGAGTAACAAAGATTTTTTTCACATGAAGGTTTCTCCACTTACATTAAAAAATTCTGAACTGGTGAAAAAAATTTAAAAACCTCACTGCATTCAAATATTTTCATGACAAGGATATCAAGCACAATGCAGTAGAACACTGGCGGACCTTGCTCCTGCAACATCATCTAGCTCCCCAGCCACAACCCTATCTTGGCATTTTTAAAGTGACACAGACACTTTTTAGCGTTGCAGTTACACATTAAATTGTAACTGCCAAAGATCAACCAACAATTTCTTCTCAACTTTGCTCCAAAACCAGGCTTTTGACAAGGATAGTGGAGGCTGTATCAATAATTCACTGGCTTATCACTCAACCAGGAAATTCCACCATTGCCAAGTCTAACAAAGGGAACGCAATTACATATTAACTAACATATAATTTCAGACAATGACTATAAATTGGTTGATACTCGGGTAAGGTTTTCTTACAGGTTGACAAAAAACCTAGCAGAAAGGGAACTTAACACTGCTGAGGCTTTTTGTGAGGTTTTTTTTTTGTGGGAAAAAAAATAACCACCATTCTAATCTATGTATCAGACAGGAAAAGTTGAGCATTGTGAATCTTGAATGTGAAATTTGTAACTAAATACTCTTTAAGCAACACCTCCGCCCTTAAACCTTTACACCAAACCTAAGAATCCAAAGGTAAGATTTCTTCGACTAATAAGAATTTGGTCCGATGAATATTAAAGAAATCACATATTGAGTATAAATATTCAGTATTCAGGAAATTCAGGTCCTCATTGAGCTAAATCTAACACCAGTTTTTCTTGTAAGATGAAGACTTCAACTATGTCCACAGTAGCGCAATAGTTTTATATTGACATAACATAACATTGACATAACTCTGCCCGCCAGCACAGAAATTTGACACTACCTGCCTTAACTGCCTCTCTCTTTTTCAAACAGTACATACACTGTGCTCATTGTATAGATCACAGTATCGAA
Organism: Rhinoptilus africanus; assembly: GCA_013400135.1. Classification (NCBI taxonomy): domain Eukaryota; kingdom Metazoa; phylum Chordata; class Aves; order Charadriiformes; family Glareolidae; genus Rhinoptilus; species Rhinoptilus africanus. Next base: position 178,416 of record VXBO01004069.1, read on the forward strand.
AGATCCTAGTAGTGACGTTCAGATTCTGTAAGCAAAGAGGCATTCAGTTCTCTTTCAGTTCAAATGCCCGTCCCTCCTCAAGTGGACAGGAGTGCAATGCCATGAGCTGAAGCACTGCCCGAATGCAACTCCTGCAGATGTATCAAGCTGGTGAAGGAGCTCGTTTTAAGGTGCGGAAAGACTGAACGCTGAATACAGCCGGGGTTCAGCTGCAGCTTACACTTCCGCTATGTATGAATTACTAATTAAGTCTGCGTGCTCAAGGCAATGCAGCCATAGAATCATAGGGTCGGAAGGGACCTCTGGAGATCATCTAGTCCAACCCCCCTGCCAGAGTAGGGCCACCTTAGAGCAGGTTGCACAGGAACCCATCCAGGCGGGTTTTGAATGTCTCCAGAGCTGGAGACTCCACCACCTCCCTGGGCAGCCTGTGCCAGGGCTCTGCCACCCTCAAGGAAAAGAAGTTCCTCCTCATGTTTAGGTGGAACTTCCTATACTCAAGTTTGTGCCCATTACCTCTTGTCCTGCCACCGGGCACCACTGAAAAGAGCCTGGCCCCATCCTCCTGACACCCACCCTTTAAGTATTTATAAGCACTGATAAGATTCCCCTCAGTCGTCTTTTTTCCAGACTGAAGAGACCCAATTCCCTCAGTCTTTCTTCATAAGAGAGGTGTTCCAGTCCCCTAATCATCTTGGCAGCCACCCTCAGTCAAGGTGACCTCGTTTGTGTAGAGTAAAAAAAACCTAGATACCACAGTAAAAATAAATCTGTGGACACTTATTGCAGAAAGCTAGTAATTACAAAGAAGATTGGACAGCTGAACAGTACACTGCAGCGGTATAAGACAAGAAGGTTCAAAATTTCAATGGGGAACTCCTAACCATCTTACATTATCATGCTAGATCCTAAGAGGTATAAATCATAAGAACTTCTCCTCTCCACTAGGGACACCCTCCATTGATGTGATCCAGCCGTGCAGCCTCCTGATTCCAATGAAGGCACTGAGCCTGTGCAAGCTGCAGGCATACAGGAGCAACTACATCTAGCAAGCCTGTCCCAAAGATCAAAAATGTGTTGCCCTCACTTAACACTGTCAAATCTGGAACTGTTTTAAGCAGCCACATGTGACTTGATTTCCCTAGGTACCTGATTCAGATGATCCCTGCCTTTTTCTTGTTATTACAAACAGCAGCATAACAAGCATAAGGAATTAGGCCCTGTAGGCAGCCTGTAGGATTGTTAAAGACATAGAATCACTCCTAACAATATATTGTTTTAAATAAAACAAATTTATACTTACTACCACCATACTCTTTCCCCAACCCAGTATTTTCACTACACATTCTACTTCTACAAACCAGAACATCATGCATCCCAAGGAAACGAATCCTTATCTCCCATAATTGTAATTTTCAATCACAAGTCTTCACAATGCCTAACAATATACAAGGGAATCGTGAGGTAGTTTCTAAAGAAAGAGGTTATCGTTTCCAACATCAGATGCTTTTAAGATTCAGGTGGACAGGCTGCTGGGCCATCTTGTCTAGACCATGCTTTTGCCAAGAAAGGCCGGATCAGATGATTCTTGAGGTCACTTCCAACCTGCTATTCTATGATTCTATGATTGTAAATCAGTTTCTTCACAACTATCTCCTCCCTCAAACTCACCCTGCAGCCTCTAACGAAATTCGATGCTGCTTATTCTTTTATAAAGAAAAGCACGCATCACAGAGTACAGTCTACTCTAGCAAACTGTCTGTATAGTGACAGGTCTGTGTACTAACTTAAAAAAGAAGAGCTGAACAGGTCAGGCTCAACTCGATCTATATACAAAGAGTTCAGACTAGTCACGTGCAGTGCCTATGGAGAAAGGCAACCTCACAGATTTCGGGAGAAGCAGTCCATCACCCAGTGTTCATTCTAAACCCCATTTTTCAGTCTGCATGTATGTCCTTTGAAAAGCAAGGGTTGCTTTAGATGCCAACCCTCCTGTGTAGAGACCACCATGGCAGATAAGCTTCCCATGGTGGTGCTCACTCAGTTTTAGAAAAGTTTAGCTGCAAAAGTTCTTTGTGTCCCAAATAACACATCCCTCCGCTGCAGAGAGCAATCTGAGTCTTCTCCACCAAATCATTCCTCAAAAATCTTTTCTCTGGTATCCAACTTTTCCTCACTCTGATTTAAAATATAGGTTATAGGATTCAATAAAACAAAACACCTTGGAGTACCTTTCAGTGTTTATTTTTTACCTTCCAGTCTATTCCATGATACGCATTACCTTATTATGTTCATTATCTCTGCATCTTCTGACTTTCTGACTTAACCCATAAGCTTTGTGCTGTTAGAGCGTTTCTCACTTCAAAAGCCCATGATGAAATTTTGATGCCACGAAAATACTTATGAAGGGTGCATTTCTGTTAACTTCACACACAGCACTACACCAAGCTCAGAGAGCACCTCCTCAGCACAGCGCCAGCCGCACCTACGCCCGGAAGAAACCCAGCAAGCGCGCCACAACCTTAGCAACAACGACAGATCCCTGTTCCTTCCCAACTTCACAGCTAGCTGCATCCCCACAGCAACTTCACCTTCACCCCTCCCCTTCCTTCCCTTCCTCTTCCCCAGACCATTCCATCTACAGGCATTTCTCTCAGCGTCTCCTCGATCCCACTCTCCCCCTCCCCAGGCTGCTCCCACAGACCCGCTTCCCACCCCATCCGCCAGCCCCAAACACCTCCCTCTCCCACACCAAAGGCCTCCCCTCAAGCTTCCTCTCCCTCACGCACAGCCCTTGCACCGCTCCCTCCCGGGCGGCCTCAGCCGGGCCCTGCTCCCCCCGGTCCCAGCCCAGGCCTCCCACCTGCAGCCCCCGGCCGCCGGCCCAGCTCGCCCCTCGCCGCCGGCTCCTCGGTGTTTCCGGGTGNCAGTGAACGAGACGGGTGTTTCTGTATGAAATCCGCGATAAATTTATTAGAGAAGCGCAAGGCTAGTTCGAATTAAGGTACGGACCTCTCACAGGGAACCGTTCCAAAGAAACCAATTGCGCGGCAAATTTTGAAGATCATATTGAGGCAAAACTCCTTGATGCTTCAATTACAGCTGCAGGTTGATTTGCTGACAGTTGGCAAAGGAGCGCGTGTCCTGCCCAGTGTACCACGCCAGAGACAAAAATGGGTGAAATCCTGGCCCCAGCGTCGCTGGCAGCAGAATGTGAATGGAAATATATGTCATCCGTTACAACGGTAAAGCATGAGGAGACAAGCATGCTACCCATAAATGTAGTTTTAATACTAGGCACGTGTTCGTAAGTCATTGATGAGGAGGGTGGAGGTTGGTAACACGCCAGAGCTCAGCCCACAGCACCGCTCCCACCGGCCACTGCAGGCAGAGATGGCGGCTCCAGCGGCTCCCAAAGCAGTTGCTGCAAGATGTGGGACTGCTCCTGAACACAAAAATGGGCCACGGCCTTTCTGTGACTACATTTACCGTACCTGCTCGCAAGATGTCAGCATCGAAATTAAACTTTCAGATGTACTGGGTAGCACAGGTTAGACTAAAGACTTGAGAAAAGGAGCCAAGATACAACCAGTTAGATGAACTTCATTAGATTTCCATTAAAATGCATTGTTTTTCAGCAGGTTTTAGACTATCAGCTTAATCTGGGGTGCATTGCCTCTACAGAACTCTAGGTATTTGCAATAGCTTTGAACAGAGCTCAGTATTTCTTTGCTCTGAGCTGTTTGGCTTCTCTAATGAATGTAATTAATGAGTTTAATTAACCCCCCAAAATTTCAGTCCCATGGAATATTATTTTTTTTGTTTGCAGCCTCCATATTGAACTTCCATTTGATTACAATAGACTAAAACCAATACTCTGATACTATTTTAGCATCTTCTGTCCCCGGGAGGACTGTTTATCAGAGGTATAGATTAGCCTTGTTTTATGCGATGATGACCAGGCACAGTGCTCAGTTTGCATATACAACAATTTGTTTGTCCTCCTCTGCTTTGCTTAATAACCAAATATTTTCCAGGTATTTGTTTGTTGTACCAATAGATTTCAGGTAGGTGTTCATTGCATTCCCCATCGGAAATAAAACCAAAAATAAATCATATAGGTAGGGTACAATATGCTCTCTTAAAATGATGCCTAACACACTGACAAAACTAACGATATCTACTAATGACTAAAACCGAAGCTGAACTAAGGAGAGGCGTGACATATTATCTAGACATACAACATAACAGCCAAGTAGCATCAGCCAATTTGACTTAAGGGTATTTTTTTTCTTACATCAAATAATTAATCTAATATTACTGAATATAATTCACGTCTAGGATGCCAAGCGACTCTTCAGAAGTTCATATAAACCATTTTGATGTAACAGCAGAGAGAGCAAAGGCACTCAAAACACTGAATAACAGCAGGAGTCGGGGAGTAGAGTGTTTCCCAGCAGAGCTCTATAAAAAAAAAAAAAA
>VXBO01004069.1:184767-224560 GCA_013400135.1 Rhinoptilus africanus
CCAGCAGAGCTCTATAAAAAAAAAAAAAAGAAGAGAGCAACTTGATAAAAAGTAGTTCTATTTACTGCTATTATAAAAGCATAGAAAGTTTCAGAGAAATCTTTTCCGATTAGGGCCTTCTGTTATGTAGACACATCCGATGTTAAAACATCATGTGCCACACATACAGTACACCTAAAGCAACAGGTGTTCAGTTTTCAAGTTTTCCTCATTTTTGTTGATACTATTCCCATTTATTATATTGTACATGTATTCTCAAGCATTTATTCAGATATAGGAAATCTGACCGATAACCTCACAGTATAAACAATACTTTCACTTTCCTACAGTATGTACAGGAAGAAACCAGTAGAAACTACAAAGAGGCAAAGTGCTTACCACTTGACTGCCACCCGAGGAAGGTGAATTCTGAAAACAAACAAATAAATAAATGTAGAAGTGTTCCTACACAATGGTTTTGATCACAGTTTTGCCTGTGATCAACAAAATTTCAATAGCTTAACCCACAGCACGATTTAAAGTTGTGCAAGAGGAAAGTAGCTTTGCATAGATAAATAGTTCTAGTTGCACATTCTATCTCATCTTACATCTGAAAATTTCAGCTAAATTGATGAAAGGGAAAAGTCTATTTTTCTCTCATTCTACTATCATATTCCATGCAGAGTTTTCCACCCTATAGTTGAAAGGGGATGTTAAAAATTGATGAGTACTGAAAAAAAAGTGAAATGAAGTGCAAAACCAGGAAACCAGGTAACCTGCTAGTGAAAAACTCAACAATCTAGATTTACCAAAAAAAAAAAAAANAAAAATAAAAAAAAAAAAAAAAAAAAAAAAAAAAAAAAAAAGTGAAGGATTAACTGAACTGAGCCTAAAAAAATCTACTTGGAGAACACGAATTTAAAAGTTGAGGGCAGCAGAATGTAACAAGGCCACTAACTGGAATGTGAAACAAGACAGATTTCAAATTTAAAATGTAACATAATGAAATAACTTTCCCAGACTGAGGCCGTATTTTTCACAGCATTTTTTTAAAATATGCTGTAACACAAATGGAACTAATATAGAATGTTCTCTTCAGACCAAATCATCCTGAAATTGCTCTATCAACCGCCCAGGTTCTTTGTTTACTAAGAAAAGATGATGAAAATGTTGTGTTGAAAGTATTCTTACCGGTTTCCCAGAATAAGTGCTTCCTGAGGTAGAGCTACCCTGTAAAACAATTATAAATAATTTATTTTTGTTGTACGAGACTCCTAGTGAATTGTGTCCAAAAAGCACACAGTGGTCTTGAAAATGCCCTAGATATTAGTAGTTTTGATACCGACTTTGATTGTACCTTTTCCCTTGCACTTTTTTCCCTATTTTAATTGAATTGTCTCAAGTAAGCACAGCTGTGTCCTCTTTATTCCATGAACAATTTCAGAGGATTTCCAAAGCAGTGTATCGACTGGATTACAAAGTTTGAAACTGAAAGTTATCCTGATATTGAAATACATCATTCTTCATAGAATGAGCCAAGCGTGTTCCTGAGTAACAGAGTATATGAAAACTTTGCTATGTGCGGAATAAATGCTGCCTCATTCAAAGGTTCAAGTTTGAACAAAATATTCTGATTTTTATTGGTCATTTTTCCCAGACATTTACCATTGTAACATAATTTTAAATTTCACCCTCATTATTGTTATCTATTTTAATATCCACATTTCTACCTTGGTTGTGGAATACTGAAAGAAAAATATCCTTACTGGCTTCCCTTGATGACTGCCTCCTGAGGAAGATGAACCCTGAAAAAGATACTTGTTTTTGACTCTAAGCTTATTTGTACTTCAGTATATTCTTGCTATCTGGAATAAAGGACCACAGGAGAATGAACACTATTTTGTGTCCAGTCATCCAAAAATCCTGGGGAAAAGCTTATCTTAAATACAAGTATTTAACATCTTTCTTCACAAGCATTCTTTTTGAAGGATGTGTTAGTCAGAGAATTTAAGTTCTCAAGAAGAACGATCTGATTTGTAGTTATGATGTGTTTAAAATATAGAAAGGAAAACATAATAAGGTCCAATTAAACATTAATTCACCTGGAATCAGTCTACAGTTAGATTTTGGGGGGGGTGGGGTGGGGAGGAGGGTAAATGTTAGTAAAGTTAGAGTTCAAGAAAGCTCTAATAATGAGCATAACTGAAAATGAAAGTAGATATTGAAAAATCAGATGTTATACAATAGTCTTAGTCAGTTTTGTGGCAAAGTTGCTCTACATATTTGAATGGGATTGCTAACAGGAACTCTTACAAGCATGTCCTTTAAGAAATGCCATCAAATATGGTAGGATACATCTTATTTTCTGTAAGAGATAAGCTAAAACATTGTGTGTGCTTATTTATATCTCCTGCCATTGAATGACAACAAGAGCAACGTCTAAGTTAATTCGTAAAAAAAGTGGTCTGAAATGGGATAAGATGAAAATACGCATAGTCAAATGTCAACTATTATTGTCTTCAAAAAGAAAACAAAAGTATTTTCTTCAAAGCAAGCCAGAAATACTTAAGACAAATGCATATAAAATCAATGAAAAACTGAGCCCCGAGCAAAAAGTGTATGATTATTATGAATTTAAACAGAAATAACTGTTCAGGAGTCCCTTACAAAAAAAAAAAAAAAAAAAAAAAAAAATCCCAAAATTACATTTAGGGGTTTCAAAAAAAAANGATCCTGAAATCTCATTCTGGGATTACTAGAACTAATCCAGAGATTGACTAGGAGTTCCGGTACAGAGTAAAATGCTGGCTTAAAACTATAGAACAGTGTGAAAATATTGTGTTTGCATTTGTTGTGACTATCCCAGATAAGTAAATCATGGGACACTCTGCATATTTAAGCAATCCTCAGAAAAATGTCTAGTCCATAACTAACCGCGTATAAACAGATTTATAAGAAAAAAAGAGAGGTAAACTTGAATTGTTTTTACTTACTGGTTTACCATGTTGTCTGCCTCCAGAAGGATATGAGCCCTGTAAGAAGTTAATCAAACATCTATTAATTGACTGAAAAAAAATCTTTTATCACCGTCTTGAGACAATTTGGGCAGTACTTAGGACAAACTTACTTGGATGTTGTATGAACAACAAGTAACTGGGGTACCTAAAACTTAAGCTATCTACTGCACACCAGAACAACGGCAATTTGTTATTGAGTCAAGAAAGCAGTGTTATGAAATACAGTATAGCAATTACAGTTTTACACAGAGCAGTAATTCTGTATAAGAATTACTGTAAGAATTGTAACCAATTCTTTTATTCAGCTTACTGAAACAGCTTTAATTGACATTACCTCAACTATCTAAGCTCAGTAAAACGGCCAAATGACTGTATCTTTCAGTGTTAAGTAACTGACCCCTTTCAGTGTTAAGTAACTGACCCAATCCAGACAGTACGGGGAAAGAGTAAGGAGTGATAGGAGGGGAAGAGAATACACTCACCTGCCCACCATACTGGCTGCTTCCTGAAGGATATCCCTATTAAAAAAATCACAGGAAAATTAAGGGCTTAAGCGTTGGCAGAATAAGAGCAGTTACTCCCCCCCTTTTTTTTTCTGTGCAAATGAAACATCACAGAAGGATCTTTTGACAAGAAAACTCAGCGGGAACTTGGAAAGTATATTAATCTAAAAAGATGCAGTAGAAGACTTCTGACTTAATTCTGCGAAGTTTCCTAATGGTTTAAAGTAGTAAATTTGGCAAACAGTCACAAAACACCCACTAAGACTATTCTCTGAAATAAATATACAAAGTTTCTCAAAGTTTGGCTCTGTTCAAGAGAAAAAAAACTTAATCTACTTTATTTGTGATTTTCTGCTACGTCAAACATGTTCAGAGAGCATCATGTGTATTATTGTAAGAGCATCCTTATTATTCCAAATAAGTCATTTAGGAAAAATTTGTTTTGCAGCTTTTAAAATCCTCTCCATGCTACAAGACATGATCTTCTTAATAAGAGTGATACTGAACTCAAATGCTTGCCAATGGAGTAAAAAGAAATTAAATTATTTTTTAGGATAGCAGAGTGACTTACTGTGAACAGAATAATACTAATGACAAATATGTTCCACCATCTTATTAGATAGAAATCCATTACAGCTGTTAACTATTGGGGCTAGTAAGATTTCATGATCAGTGACAAACTACTAAGTCTATGAAAGGTACATAGGGAGCTGCTTACAGTAAGGGACTCGAATTGCAGCTAAACATGAGGATAGCAGTATAATTGCGGGTAACACACCAGAACTATAATATATTATATTTTCAAAGCAATTTATATTGGTGTATTTTGTACCAAATTTCCACGTATTTAATCTAAACAAATGCAAAAAAAAAGAGGATAATTTCAATATAATAGAAAAATAACACAGAATATAGATTTTGACCTGGTGTCACAGCAGTGTGAAACGGAAACATAAAAGTAGTTAACTATTACTTGAGATAAGAGGCATTCTGAGGTAAAAAACCCAAAATTATGATATATGCCACTTCTTTAAATTGAAGTTTGCTCATGCTACTCCATTTCAGTTACTGAGAAATGGTCCCTGTTTGCAGATATTTATTCAGAGTAAAATGACACTGAAAAACTGTCAGTATATGCACTGCATCACATTTTTAATTTAATAAATAGCAAGTAGAAAGAAAATCTTGAAAACAGAGAAAAGTTGCTTGCCTGTCCACCATACTGCCTGTTTCCAGAATACGATGAACCCTGCAAAAAGAATGTGAAATTTTTCTAAATAGTTTTCTTAAATACCACCTGGGATCAAAAAACCCTATACCTAACCTAAACACTCATGAAGAGAAGAACTGGAAGCACTTTACCCAGAGACTAAACTGAACTCAATATTTAATGGCTTCTTGACAAATATGGCAGCTGGGCCATGCTTATTCCTGAGGAGCTACTCTGTGTAAATTTAAAAGACAAATTGCATACTTGTCCACCACCATGGTAGCTGTTTCCTCCAAAAGAGCCCTGTATTCAAGAAAAATAGCAGTGTTTACTCTGTATTAAATTCCACGCCATGGAGAGGAAAAACAGGAGAACATACTGATCTATTGCAATGAACAAGTTACTTACGCTGATTACTAACCAAGTAGAAAGGTGTACTAAACAAGTAAAGGATTTAGTTTCAATTAATCCTTATTCCTTCAGACTATTTGCTTGCAAAGAGAAGTAAGCTGATATTTATAAGTTCTTTTCAGCACTTCTGAAAATCAGAAGTGGCTTATATACAATGAGTGGTACTTATGGCCTGTGGGTTTTGCTTGATTTCATAATCCAAGAAAAAGAAGTAGTCATCTAAGCAATTTTGACTATACTGAGACAATAGATAATTGAACCCTCCCTCAAAAGTAAATTAGCTTAATTTCAGCAAAACAGTGTTGGTTTTTATTTGTTTGTTTGTTTGTTGTTTTGGGGTTTTTTAAAGTATTTACAAAAGTATAGGGAATATACTAATTAAACAGAGAAATGGAAATAGCTTTAACTTTTTAAATGTTGCTCCGCTCCCACTTGGAAGCATTTTGAGCTAAGATTTTAAATCTAAGTTTCACTCATTCAATCATACTGTTAATAACCATCGTAAGAAAAGCACTATGCCACACCCATGTCCAAAACCCAGCAGATACCCTGTGAGATATTTAGGAAACAGGTTTTTAGAGAAGTCCCCGGCCTGCCTTACAAACCAAGAGAAATTAAATGCTTTGAAGTAGTTTTTCATGTCTGGGTACTTTACAGAATTAGGACTAGTCTTCCTTTAATACAGATACTGGACAACATTACTACTTGTTTAATCTAGGGTGGGGAAAGTGCAAGGTATTTCCCATGTATTTCTTCTAAAATAAAAATGCATCTGGGTAGCTAGTTTTGAACACTATACTACAGTTGCAAGTCACTTAATGGTTTTGTCCTTAACAGGATCAAAATTTCTCATTTTAGCAGAACGTGAAAAAAACTTTCATCATACATATAAGTTGACTGACAAAATTATTTCAAGAAATGTAGTTCCTTGGGAATTTTCCAGTATGTGTACATACTATGAAAAATATACAAAGACGAAGAATACTTACTGAACCTCCACCAGGGCACACACATCCACCCTGTATAAAACACAACCAAACTTATTTTCCTGAGTCTATGACTGGAAAAGGCCTCTGAATTAGTAAATAAAACTCACAGTACTGCCAGAAAACGGACTATAAAAGCCTGCCTATAGACCTAATGAGCTCCCTCTAAAACGTAGTTTCTTTCTCTCTCCGCTGGCCTTCCAGGTTAGTTCTTCTAATTGCTCTTTTAAAACTTACAGAAAAAAACCTTACTAATCAAAAAGATTAGTAAAAAATCCTGAGTAATACTATAGATTTTTTTTTTTTTTTCCCCCTGAAGAGGCCAGAGCACCTGGAATACATGCAGTATTCTTTCATGCTACAGATGTTACAGAAAACACTAAAGCTGACTTTCAGTGGAGGCCTGCTAGGTGATTTCCACTCTGATAAAATACACTGAGAGGTGGCCAGGGGTTCACTTTCCACATTCAATCTGCATGAAACATGTAAGAAGAAAAATGTTTAGCACCAAAGCAGGTACAGAAGCTCAACTACAACTTCCATTCAGACAGTTACTTCCGGCTACTCTGGCCTGCGGGATGTCTGAATGACATGGAAAAAGAAAATAACTTGTTGCTGAGGCTTTGGGCAAAGAGGACAGCGGTGAAGGAAAACAGTTCTTGTAAAGGAAAGGTCGGCAAAGTAAATTGTGAGTGCCTGACATGAGGACAACTGAGTGGTGTGGAGAAAGAAAAGCGTACCTGTCCACCGGACTGGCTGCCTCCTGAAGAATAGCCCTGGAAAAAAAGAAGAGTAACTAATTATTTCTGTGTTACTGAGTAATATTCTCACTTTTTCTCTGTGGTCATTAGTCCTTCTAGTTGCTTCTGTTCAAACATAACAACAAAAATAGGCTTCTTAGAACCATGATCTGTTTAAGGAAGTATTTCCATGCAGTCATACAGGCCCTGGTATCATTTACTGATATCATGACCTGACACACCAGACTGACTTGTACTTAGCAGTCCTCACTCAGTTTTGCTTGTAGCTATACTTTCTCATAATTTTCTCCAACCCCCCCCCTTTTTTTTTTTTTTCAAAAAATATGGCTCAGTTTTCCTAATGAACTGTGTACCAAAACTGAAAATACTATGAAAGTAGAAATTTTACCTGTCCACTATACTGGCTGCTTCCTGAAGAAGCTATACCCTAAAGAAATGAGAAAGCATTTATATTTGTTGCACATTCTCTGACTTATGATCTGTCACAGAAAAACACACTTTTATTTGTCTTCGTGGATTTAAGTGTGACAGGAATGCGAACGCTTCCTTGATAACCATACTGAAATCTACTGGCCTTTGGAATGGCTACTGTTTAAACAGACAATAAAGTTTAAATCAAAGTCGGCTTCAGGCAGGTGTGAGTAGTGCTGCTGCGCTGGATCCTGGGCTCAGGGCAGCCTCTTATGTTTTAATTTCCTGAGTGGGTTGACACAGCAGCAGGTCGTATGTTCATCTATTCTGCCTAAACACTGTTTTGCTGTAAGACACCCCTTTACAAAATATTCTGTTTTTCACAAAACAGAGAGAGAGAAAGAGAAATGTGAACAATGGAAAAAACAACCCATAAATAGAAAAACAATTCTCACCTGTCCTCCATAATGGCTGCCACCTGAGAAAGATGGACCCTGAAGGAAAGGTGCCAATTATTTCTCTATAAATTATTATTATTATTTCTCTTCCCCTTAAAGCTTATTTAAAGTTTTTTGAAAGACTATTTTTTTTCTCTGTTGTACAATGAAAGATTACAGAAAGATAAATACTCAACCTATTCCTTTATGTGTTCTGTGCAAATTAGGGATGGTCTGTAAAAAATGAATCTTCCATAATACTGATCATGAGCTATTAGGATTATATACTTTGTTTCGGGAGACTCTATTTGGACTGAAAATGTCTTTCTCTACTAATTCCCTCTCCAGTATATGTGACAATAAATGTTTTCAGAGGCCAAGGGTGAGTTTATTGGGGATTTCATTCCACATTAAAGGCTATAGCACTAGGCAGCACAAGGAACCCTATCCATCATCTTTCATTTCACAGGGGCGTGGAACACCTCTTAACTCCTGACCTTCTCCCCTGTTGCCCTCCTGAGGCATATTGCTCCTCTGATACCAACTCTTACATTGCATTTTGCTGAAGGAAGTGAGGTATTCCACAGGTTAAGGTAGTGGAGGAATGCAATCTGCTTCCAGCCTCTCCTTACTGTTATAGAGCTAAGACCCCATCACAGCAGCAAAGGGAAATGGGTCCAGAATGAGCAGGGCAGGTCAGAGAGTAGAACAAGGCCAGAATTGCATTTACTGTGATACAACAGAAGTACTGGCCTTTCATAGCTTTCTGTATTGTTTCAGATCACATATCTTTAGACACCTGATCATCTATTAGCAGATTAACAGTTTACTCAAAATATTATTTTTTCAGTCAACAGAGAAGTACCAAGTTTTGATGTAGAAGCTGGATGTTAGGCTAAGGGCTACAAAGAAAGAGATTCTCACCTGTCCTCCATACTGGCTGCTTCCTGAAAAAGGTGAACCCTGAACAAAAAGAATTAAATGATCTCCACATCCATGTCATAGTACTCCTTTAAACCATGCCCCATATGAAGGGCATTTCTTTCAGTGCAAAGTGGAGTGGACTGAACCAAGCTATGCAAAAAGGAGTGAGGCTCATCTGCCTTTACCGTGATGCATTAGAAACTGCATGTCCTAAAAACTCTCCTGTGGCTTTGTATCACATACATTTATAAATACTATATACCTACCAATAAATTAAAGAAAACATGGAAAAAAAGTTAAATCCATCTCCTTAAAATGTTCTTTTACACAGAGAATTACCAAATCTCTTGGATAAAGTAGAAAAACATTACGAGGGAAGGATTCTCACCTGTCCACCATACTGGCTGCCTCCTGAGGAAGGTGAGCCCTGAATATCAACAAAAAAGGAAACTGAAACTTCTTTACACCCATTTCATAGAGTCATAAAATCATTTCATGAGGCTTTTTTAAAAAATGTGATCAGCTTCATGAAGTACTAATTTATTTCAGAAAGACGTGACCTCCAGTCTCAATAATTGAATGAGTCAATTGAGTCAACCGTGTATTTCACATTCTATTTTTTTCTCAGTCTTAAATAATGGTCTTCATTTGAACTTGTTTTGTTTAATCACAGTAGGACCACAACGCTGGAGAGAAAGATTTACTGATAAGATCTTAGACTAAGATAAATAAAGCTAAGGTAGATAGCCAGGTAGACAATTAATAAACAACAAGCTTGCATAGGTCAAAACTACAGAAATGGGGACTATTAGTGCTTACTTGTCCACCATAATGGCTGCCTCCATAAGATGATGACCCCTGTAAAAATATTGAAAACCAGTTATTTCTGAATATCTAATTCATGGAGATGAATGACAAAGATATCAGTATTTTGTTATTTGACTGGTTTTTTTGTAATCTTCCCAGAATAAACTCTATATTTTTGTCTTTCTTGAATTCACAGTATTACTACAGAGAACAGATCATTATAAAGTTTCTTGAAATATTAAGCTGAGATAGCTATCTGGATAATCCTTTACATAGTAACAGTCACATAATGGTAAATCAAATATATCATATAAAATATTAAAAGTAAGAGCTTACATGTCCACCATACTGGCTAGCTCCAGAGGAATACGAATCCTGTAATGAATACCAAAGAAGTCAATTACCTGCTGTAGGATTTCTGTAAATCAAAGCATGACTCTCCCAAAACAACAGAAGCAAGAGAACAAGGTAAGAGTGGAGGCAGGTGAGCAGGACTTTCATTATGCTTTAATAACTACAGTTCAAGCCTTACAAAGTAACTTGGGGAGATAACCCGAGTTCCTAAGTAAGGGTGGAAGGAAAAAACATACTGCTCTGTTTGTGTGACTTGTTGGGAAGGTTAAAGCAGCATTCGTTCAAGTTCTTTTTCTCATTTCTGTAGAATGGCATATCTTTATTTGGAAAGCTGAATCCTGTGCGAAAGCTAGCAGAAAAAGACTGGCTACCTAGTAAGACTCTGAAAACCAAACGAAGCAAGTTTACTGAAACCTCATACAATTAAAAAGGGGAGACTGGTTTGGTTTTTTCTTAATTAATTAGGTCCATTAGGAATCAAGAATGCTACATTTTGATTCATTCTTCCCCCACACCTATTTTTTGTGTGAGCTTCATTATCACTAGTTTCATCACAAGTTTCACAAAAACAAGGGCACTACTTGCTAAAAAAACCATTGCGTATAATTTTTAGGACATATCAAACTCAACAATTAATTTAATTTACTGAGTTTTTGCTCTTTAAATATAGTTCCCACATGAAAACTGGATTTAATTCCATTTGTGAATAACCATCATTTTCAGAAATGGCAAGCTGGCTCTCCTTTTGGAATGAGTGCTTACTTGGCTACTGTACTGGCTGCCTCCTGAAGATGATGAGCCCTGGGGGGGTGGCAAAAATAAGGAAACTGGTTATTTTTCTCAAACAGAAATATTTGAAAGCAAAATTTCTTGAAGGACAGCAGTATATAAGTTTATATTTTAAACTTTTTTGCTTGGGTTTAAAATCTACCCAAAATGTAAAATCTAACATTCCCTACTTTGTTAATACACTGGAAATATAGTATGTACCTGCCCACCAGAATGGCTGCCTCCAGAGCCTTTTCAGAAAGGAAATACCAGCTATTTCACTTCAAAGGATCTGACTGGATAGGCAGCTTATTTCTTTCATTTTAAAATCAGCATACTGAAGAATGACATCCCCACAAAAAGCTTTTAAATACTGATTATTGCAGAGTACTACAGACCTTTTGAGTACTCTGAGCTTCCACAAGATCTGCTAAGCTCATTAAGAAATGAAATTGTTTTGTGTTTAGTATGTAATGTCAAGCATCTATCAGAAATATGTCCTTCATAAGGAATCTTAACTGTGTAAGATGACTTTTCAATTGCCCTGTAAAGAAGCTATGAAAGACAATGTTGTGAGGTAGACTGCAACATAGAGTTGGGGGAGAATTAAGACCTACATCCAGTAGAGAAAAGCCATTCTCCCATGCTGAGGTACTGCATTTATGTACGCATTAAAGTACAGACCAGGAGTGTGCCTTTGAGACACAACTCCTGATAGTCGCCACTCACTGTAGTTTGTTTTGCATCATGGAGTGGTCTCAGAGTGAATTAATTGGATGCCTTTCAGATTAAACTAAGTTGTAGAATGCTCTCTAGGGGCACACTTAATGCATTCAGGTAGTAAACAGTCTTTTGGTGCATGGGACCAGATCAGAGCAAACCCTTCCTGAAATCGTAGAATAAATAATCTAGGTAGGAAGAGACCTTTAAGATCATAGAGGCCAACCATCAACCTGACACTGTGAAAACCACCACTAAATCATGCGTATAGTGTGGCCATTGGTTCATCAGCATTGATTGTTTCACTCTACAGAGTTTGCAGTACTTGTCAATGTAGACATAACCACTATGTTCCCTCAATCTTTATACACAACTCCTGATTCCAAACTGCTGTCCAAAGACAACCAAGTAAAAACAGAAAAATCAGTCCCAATTGGAAGTTCCAAAGGAAAAAAACATCCCAATAATACAAAGGATGTAGAACACAGGTGGGTAAAAATATTTTCCTGACTGTACACATACACACATTCTTCCTTCCTAAAAGGGAGAACAAGACCAGTCCTATTTATCATGTAATATTCATTTTGATCTGGTACGTTTATGTAGCTGTCTTTTATATAAAGTCAGCTTTCTATGAGTTAGCAGTGTGGTAACAATGCCAGAGAGTTCTGTGCTAGGTACAAAAAGACCCAAATATTTTTTCTCCCTTTAGTGCAACACATGCAGGGCTACAGTGACATACATGGCATGACTTTCTAACACATGATGAACAGAACTGGTCTTGGGGATGCTGTAAACAGATCTCTCTTGCAAAAGAGCTCTTATCCATATGAGAGGGCAGGCATCATTAAATTACTGATCTATGAATACTAACCTTTCTTGCAGTAAATGATCTAAGAGGAATACAAACACGTAAATCCACATCCTTATGGGATATTTGGACATAATTCCAAGGAAGCCAATAGAACTGACTCCCAAAGTAAATACTTATCTTGTCATATATGTGCTTTTGTGCTAAACAACATTTTTCATCCCAAGATTTCTCTTTGAATAAATAGCATTTCAAATGGAAAGAGAAACTGAGCGATGCACGGATGTCCTGTGTATATTTTTAACTGTAATTAAGGTAGGCTATTTTCACAAGTGTATGACAATCTATTAGGTACAATCTCTTTCTAACCTCTCAGCCGTTATATTGACAAAACAAACAGAGAGCACACTTAAAAGCTGGTGAATATTGCTTACATTTGCAGAGGAATTACTTCTGACTAAGGTAGGTGATCCACCCTGTAAGGGAGGGGAAAAAAAAAATAAATTAGGCTTTGTCTTTGATCATAAATTAAAAATGAAACAAAACCTTAGAATGCCTGTTCAATGGTATTTTAAAGGAAGAATATCACTGTCTGAAATTAAATTACACTTATACTTCACTTTTCTTAATTTGCCAAGATAGCAAATAGGATTTTTTGGCTGGAAGACTGTAAATCACAAAGTATCATTCTGTATTTATCTGCCCATGACTCATTGCCTAGAAAATAAGAATGTTACCCAAGGTGCAGGAATATCCTTTACATACTACATGTTGATTGACAGTATATGATTTGCTTTGGAAAGCATGTATCACCTTATTTCACAGTCTTTAAATAATTTCATATGGACTCAAAAGCACAAATGAGAAGTGCTCAGTTTTTATTTTTTGCTTTTTGTTTAATTTGGTAAACATTGATTTCCGAGACAACTTTTTACAGTTATTATTTTAGCTTCCGTTCATGATGGATCTTTTGTGAATTAATTCTGCTACTTAATGCAATCAATTAATTTCTGGTTGGTTGTGTTTTTTTTTGAGAAGACATATACATCTCTGTAAATACTGTATGGTAACTGAAAGTCACTGCTCAGAGAATACACCTTGCTGCCAACTTTGGGAGCTCCTGGCTTGTATCAGGAATAGCGTGGCCAGCAGGACTAGTGAAGTGATCGTCCTGCTGTACTCACTATGGTGAGGCCACACCTTGAATACTGTGTTCAGTTCTGGGCCTCTCACTACAAGAAAAACACTGAGGTGCTGAAGCGCATTCAGAGAAGGGCAGCAAAGCTGGTGAAGGGTCTAGAGCACAAGTCTTATGAGAAGCAGCTGAGGGAACTGAAAGTGTTTAGTTTGGAGAGAAAGAGGCTGAGGAGAGACCTTATCACTCTCTACAACTACCTGAAAGGAGGCTGAGCGAGGTGGGGGATCGGTCTCTTTTCCTAAGTAACAGGCAATAGGACAAGAGGAAATGGCCTCAAGTTGTGCCAGGAGAGGTTTAGATTGGATATTAGGAAAAATTTCTTCACTGAAAGGATTATCGAGCATTGGAAGAGGCTTTCCAGGGAAGTGGTTGAGTCATCATCACTGGAGGTATCTAAAAGACATGTAGATATGGCGCTTATAGACATGGCTTAGTGGTGGACTTGGCAGTGTTAGTTTTATGGTTGGATTTGATCTTAAAGGTCTTTTCCAACCTAAATGATCCTGTGATTCTGTGATTCCGAATTCTTCATCTTGGCATAATGAGAAATAACTCCTACCGTGTCAGTAATATGTAAGTCACCAAAAGAACAATGAAAATTAAGAGTACATTCAAATAAATAAGTTAGAAATAAATAGGACCACAGATAATTTTCTAGTTAAATAATTTAGTGAAAGAAAATATGTAATGAACAAACAACACTTACAGAACTTCCCCCAGAACAATCACATCCACCCTGTAAAGAATGCAGAAAATATTTAAGATAACAAGGGCACAGGACTGAAAGAGACTTCAGTTACAACTCAAATTACTTCTATCATCCCAGGTATGCAAGCCGCAAAGTTAAATTCATGACTGCCTAAGTGCACAACTCCTAGAAATTAGTCTATTTTTTTGTTCTCTTTATCCTATTCCTGTACTTATTGCTCTGATGGGGCAAAAAACTTCTAATTTTGTTTTCTTAAGATTTGTTATCTACAATCTTTACCTTAAAAACTTTACTTAGCAAAAGGAAGAGTAAAAAATTCTGAGTAGTTCTGCAGAAAGCAATTATTTTTTTCCCCCCTTAGAGAGGGGAAAAATGCTAGAGATGTTAAAGAAAACAGGTGATTTCTACTCTGATAAAACACACTGAGAGGTGGCCAGGGGTTCACTTTCCACATTCAATCTGCATGAAACATGTAAGAAGAAAAATGTTTAGCACCAAAGCAGGTACAGAAGCTCAACTACAACTTCCATTCAGACAGTTACTACTGGCTACTCTGGCCTGTGGGATGTCTGAATGACATGGAAAAAGAAAATAACTTGTTGCTGAGGCTTTGGGCAAAAAGGACAGCGGTGAAGGAAAACAGTTCTTGTAAAGGAAAGGTCGGCAGAGTAAATTGTGAGTGCCTGACATGAGGACAACTGAATGGTGTGGAGAAAGAAAAGCGTACCTGTCCACCGGACTGGCTGCCTCCTGAAGAAGTTGAGCCCTGTAAACATTGTATTTTAATTTAAAAGATTTTCTTTAAGTTTGACATATATTTGATTACAATGTATTGTCTTTTACTCTCTAAATTATGTTTGAAATGATATATCTGGTTAGGAATACAATTTTATCTATAGAAAGATTAATGAGGATAAAAAAACCCCACAGCAGTCTGAAAACTTAGGTATTACCAATCTGGTAATATTTTTTTGAATTATATGTCTTGGGGAAAAAAAAAAACCCACAAAAAAAACAGTAATGAAGAAAAATTTCCCACCTGCCCACCATACTGATTGCTTCCAGATGAGGACGAGTCCTAAAAAACAAATAAAAATAACTTAATTTACATTTTAAAAAATTAATAATTATAACTAATTACTATTTTAAAAGTATAAATTAATACAAAATATTTATTTCATTTGTTTCCTAGTGTTAGAACATCAGTTAGTACGTGAATTCTGTTTTGCCCACTGTGCTTACACTTTGACTTGTATGTCGAGATATAAAAGGAAAACATGTTTGAGTACCAAATGAATCCTGCTCCCAGATAAAAAAATTGCTGTCATACAATACCAGGATTCAAGCTTTTTTATAACAGATACTTCAGGTCAAAAATACAAAAAGTTAGTATTTACCTGTCCACCGGAGTAGCTACCACCTTGAAAAGATGATCCCTGCAAAAAGTAGACAAAATGTATTTTTGTTAAAAATGGTTTCTGGAAAACACCACTATGTTGCTGAATAGTCATACACAGTTTGTAAAAAATTTTTTAAAATTTTTTCTAAAACAGTTTGCCATTTGGTTTCACAAGACATGGTGACAGATGTAATAAGAAATTCTGTGAGATAAACAGTTGTGTATAATTTACTCATCAGGATAATTTTTAAATAGAACAGCCATTTTGTAAGGGAACTGCAAATAATGAATAAAATAGATGCTTACATGTCCACCTGACTGGCTGCCTCCTGGGGAATAAAAATCCTGGAAAAGTGTATTGAAATTACATGAAAAAACCAAAAACTGCCTTTCTTTTGTAGTATGGAAAGATCAGGACGGAAGCTGAACACTCCTCTACATTTCTTAATTTTTTCTCATGGATTATTCAAGAACAAGAAAAAAATGTCTTCCTCTATAAAACAGCACATGCCCCTTTCTGCCTGTTGATAATTGCTTATTTTGGATACAATGATTAAAGAGTTCTTATACCTTCAATGAAGTAATTTCTCGGTCTGTGTCAT
This sequence comes from Rhinoptilus africanus, assembly GCA_013400135.1. Taxonomy (NCBI): domain Eukaryota; kingdom Metazoa; phylum Chordata; class Aves; order Charadriiformes; family Glareolidae; genus Rhinoptilus; species Rhinoptilus africanus. The sequence goes on from VXBO01004069.1 coordinate 200,775, forward strand.
TCAATTCTCATGAAAATAAGTAAAATGTATGCCATGTAAAAATGACAGGAAAATGAACCACTCATAAGTCAGTTTTGAAGCACAACAAAGCAAAGGGATTCACTTAGAATAAATGCTGGAGAAATCATGGTATCGCACTCAGGCAACGAGTAAAAAAGCGCAAGAACCTGAACAAGTAAATTATGGTACCATGTTTGTGAGTTTGAGATCCAAGAGAACACCTCAGCACTGGGATTTCTAACAGTACTTGTAAGATTTTAGCCATATCATAATTCACTCTGTGCTTGAGGGCTTTCTGTCCCACACTGGAAGCAGCCACACCACCAATGTAGGTGGCTAGCAGTTGCCGAGCACTGGGGCAGACACCCTGGCAACATGTAAGGAAGGAGTGCTTACCCGTTCACTCTGCCGGCTGCCAGATGGTGAGGTGGAATCCTAAAAAAATATTAGAATCTAGTTATTCCATGGTAAATATTTCTATTTTTTTTCTAAGCAAGGGTGGAAGGCAAAGAAAACTACTGCTTGTTTCCATGACTTGATGGGAAGGTTAAAGATGTAGGTTGTAGGGTAAGCAGCATTCTGTCAAGTTCCTTCTTTGCTCATTTCTGGAGAATGGCGTTTTTTTATTGGGAAGATGAATCCTGATATAGCATAATAAAGGAGTGAGATCACATCTCTATGTTATTTCCTCTTAGAATGCTATAGGGGAAAACATCAGCACTTTAAAAGCTGTCTTGTTCTTGTAAGACCTCAGAATTTTAAAATAAATGTGTATTTTAAGAGCAATTAAGTTTGAAAGTCTTAATTTGTGGGAATTGTTATGAGAGTCTAGAATAGTAAACATATATGGAATATACTATTAAGGAAATACATCACAAAAAATAACTCTTAGGAAGAAGAATGGCTGATCTGACATATGGATAGTACTGTTCTAGTAGTTAAATTAGTGTTATTGTATTAACTCTGAAAAAGTAATAAAATTAAATTGCTGGAAGTAAGGTGTATCTGCTTGTTTTGTATACCACGAGCATATACTAAGTTTCAATGTAAATCATGAAACGAAGGAAAAGAGCTTCCTTTGTAAATGCTACTTCTAATAATTGATTCACAAAATGTATGATTGTTACAAGTCAGAACTGTTGTAACTACAATTTTAATTTAAGTCCTTGTCATATCATAGTACAATAATGTGACATAATTTAAATCCACATTTGCTTTTATCTATAGAAAAGATATCATTTCAAATAAGTTATTGCAGAAAATTACTAAACAATACAGATGATTAGAACATACTGTGAAGGAGCTCTTGAAGATAAGATGATGAAATAAGGTCCATGTAAGCACCTAGATACTTTAAAAGATAGTAAATTCTGAAACTGATATACCTGAGCAAAAATACTTACGCTGTCATCAGTTTCACCGCCTCCTATGGAAGGTGAATCCTGTAAAATAATGAAAAAATGGGTTTTTTTAATAACAAAAGGACTCTTACATGATCTTACTTGTGGAGAATATAAAATAGAAGAATAAAAATAACCATCCACCTAGAATCTCCAATTTTACCGAAACCGGGGAATGTGCAAGAAAAGATACATAACCTGTTGCTTAAGCAGAAGTTAAAAAAACCTCCTCCTTGTAAACATCCATTTTATAAGGAAAAATTTTAGATAAAGTTGATTTGCAAAATTAACAATTCTTTACATTCAAAAATCCCATTATCTATGCTTTCTTTCTATATCTTGCACCAGAAGTAGCAACATGACACAATTTTCTATGAAAACCCAATCTGGATTATATGTCTTATTATTTTTAATAAATAATTCTATATGATTCAGCTGTTTAAAATGTATTGCTAAACAAAGTGGTCCCTAAAGAAAGATCCCACAATGAGATTCACATCAATAAATACAGACTTCAAGTACTGTACGTACATTGCCCTAGACTTTCAACAGCTTTTGCATAAGTAAGGTGTTTAAAGTAAATGCACAAAATATTTTCCTTTTGAATGAGCTAATGCATAAACAATAAAGAAGTTAAGGCATTGAATAGTCACAGTGGCACAGTTAGTTTATATAGTGCATCACCTTCCCTCCATTATGGAAGCTTTTGGAGTTGTAAAGGGGTAAATAAAAATAAAGAGAAACAAAAGGTAAAGCAGCATTTCCATGGTCATAGCTTAAAAATAATGTAAATGTAGAACACACTGCACATAAGAACCAACCCAGCAAGTTTAAGCTTTTGATGTATGAAGCAAATAATATTTACCTGACCATAAGCTGCAGTACCACCATATGTGGAAGATCCAGCACCACCATATGTGGAAGATCCAGCACCACCATATGTGGAAGATCCACCCTGTTCAGAAATCATAAATAATTTTCGTATTGCAGACAGATTTTTTTTTTCCTTTGGACACTTACTATAGGGATCCCCTTCTGGGGAGATTTAAAAAATATGAATATTTACTGAGTTATCCGAATTGCTACTGAGCAACTCATAGTTATGTCCCTGTAAAACACTAATTTAACATATTTTTAACTCAAATTCTGTTTCCACTTTTGAAGAGACCTTCACCTTGCAGATAATTCAAAGCTAGCATTGTTGATGAGAATAAGCATTAATGGTTGGAGGCACCCCACTTTTTACTCCTCTTATAAACTTTCAAGCTACTTAGTTAAAAGTACATGCAAACTCAGGCTGCAAAGAAAAATAACTACCTTCATTAAAATATAGTGAGAGCCAAAATACAGAATATAGCTGTATATAGGAGCAAGGGTATTGGCCCTTTATACAGCACCCTTTATACAAGTATTTACCTGACCATAGGATTCACCGTTGCTATCATAGACAGAAGACCCTCCCTGTACAGAAAATAATAAAAAAAAGTTTATTATTTTGGTTCCCTCAAGAAACGTTTTTCTTCTGAAAAGGGCAGTATGGGAATGAAAATAACAGAAGTCTGTTAGCTTTACAAGTGAGGAAGAACACTAACCTGTCCATAAGATCCACCAGGATAGAAGGAAGAACCTCCCTGTGCAGAAAACAAAAACAGTACATGTTTTATAGTTGAAATGTTCTCTCAAGGAAGGCTTTTAGACTGCTCCTGTGCAGGCACCGTGACCCAAATATTTACCTGGTTACCGGAGTAAGAGCTGTGGGAAGAACCTGGGCCCTCCTGAAAGGAAAACACAGATTAGCTATTTCCTTGCAGACAAGATGAGTATTTAAATACCAGTGTATCTGGTTCTCAACCTTACACCCTTTCTCTCAATTCTGAGCTAACTTTTAGTACCTAAACAAAGTTCAAGACCAGTATTATTAAAGTGGAAGAAGTCTTCCACTGGTAATTCTCCTAGCCTGCTGAAATGGAACTCTGCAAGGAAACTGTGGATACCATTCTGCACTGTTTCCTGTCAAACCTCACACCATTAGGTTACATCAGTGTTAGTTTAAGTTTTCTACTCTAAGAGACAACTGTCAGGTCTGTAATTATGATTGGGAGCGAAGGAACCAGGATGCTGGGAGTCTGTGTTCTCCTGCTAAAGGGGGAAGAACAACTACCTGTCCATAGGATCCTCCAGGGTAGAAGAAAGGCCCTCCCTGTGCAGAAGACAGAATGGGTTACTGGTTTATATTTGGCTACTCCTTCAGAGAAGGTTTTAGATGGAGCTTCTGAATAGGGCATTTTATCTGAATGTTTACCTGGTTACCAGAATACGTGCTGTGCGAAGAACCTGGGACTCCCTGAAAGTAAAACACAGACTAGCTATTTTCTTGCAAACAGGATGGTGTAAATAGCAATGTACCTGACTCTCAATTTAGGCCAATATTAATAAAGAACAAGAAACTTTTTATCACTAAATTTCTTAACTGGATGAAAGATCATTCTGTAGAAATTGTAAACAGTATTTAGTCTTTTCCTCTGACTTAATTTTGTAAGTAACAAATGATTGATTTACTTCTTGGGGGTTATATTTCACAACAGTCACTATATGGGGAATGAAGATAACAGAAGCCTGTCTTATCTTTACAAGTGAGGAAGAACACTAACCNTAGGGCATTTTATCTGAATGTTTACCTGGTTACCAGAATACGTGCTGTGCGAAGAACCTGGGACTCCCTGAAAGTAAAACACAGACTAACTATTTTCTTGCAAACAGATGTTTAAGTAAGTCCATTTCTGAATTTCTTTTCTTTCAAAATAGATCTTTCAAAAAGGACATTACTGCAACCATTAAAAGAGGACACTGGTTATTTCTGTTAGAGATAAGGAAACCTCTAGCAGGTACTTTTCTGTTCAGGTTAAAAGACCTGAAAGGAATAATAACTTTTCATTTTACTCTTTCTAATCACAGAATCCTATATCATACCTGGCAGACTCTATATTGTTATAGAGGATCATGACCCTGATCATGTTTTTAAAAATTGCCAGAATACTGAACTTCTGAAGCATAAATAGGGTTTAGGAGAGCAGATTTTTCATCTCACCACTTAAAGGAGAAGACTGTTTACCAGTACATAACATCCATTATTACTGTCACATCCCATTTATATACAAAACAGGCAGAGTATTATTCTCTGGTAGACTGCTTCCTCAGAGACTATTTGTAGACTGAGCTCTTGCCTTTGGATAAAGCTTAGAGAAAAAGTGGAATAACGGCAGTGTGAGGAATTTGGCGATCCACATAAGGAAATCCATTTTTTCCTTTGAAACAAGATGGTTTAAATATGTATAGCTTTGACTTTTAATTTATAATTTTTTCCAGGCTTGAAGACACCTTCATGTTACTCAGCTTTTAAATTTAGAAGAAAGCTTTTTACAGAAATTTTCCCCCAGGCTGAAGAATCTTCATGGAAATAGATGACTGCCTCTTTTGAGTAAGATTTATGGATGCTGGTTTATTTATATATATCCATCTACTTACACCTTGCTTTTTTATTCAAAAGAATCAACCTGTCTATCATGGCCAATATGTTTACAGGCTATTCTGCTATATGTAGAGGATTGACCCTGGACAGAAAATTAAAATAAATCCAGTTTTTAATTCCTTTGCAAAGATCACTGAACTTTACTGTTGAGTGAAGAGAAAGATGTAGGCTATTGCGACCTAGATTATCCTAAAGTAATTCTATCAGCTGATAACATCACAAACAAATACAAGTCTCATGTATCAAAGTGGACACATCTGTGCTGAGAACTGTTTTTTTAACATGTCCAATTTAGATATCTTATTTTCTTCATGTTGAAAGTTATTGTTTGATAGCAACTAAATACACTTTCCTCCCCTTGGCCAAGCTGTGGTGCCTTGCCGTTAAAAACTAAGCCTCTTTTTGCACCAATTTAAGCATGCAAAGAAAAAGGCCCTATTAGAATGAAAACTTGCATAAAGATGTCCATCTTTTTCCTTGTAAATGGATTTGCTTACATGGCATTACAATTGTATGACAAATAAAGAAGGTTTTCCTCAATGAAGTTTCAATATTAGTTATTTTAATAGACTAGTCTATATTTTAAAACATGTAGGTAGTGATTACTGCTCAGTCTCAATTATATGAACGAGGCAGCATTTTACCTGAGAAAAATTACTATATGTTAAAGTTAATAACAGTTAAGTTCAGAAAGCAGCATTTTTTTATAGTATTAGTTTGTTTAAATAGCATGCTTTTTAGAAAAAATAACCCATAATATGATTCTTATTGAAATTGAAAACTGAAAAAAATATTCCACCATTCAAATGGTTTTATGTAAATACAGCTTCAATAAAAGCTTCAAAAATAAGTGTTCCATTAGAAGACAGGTGACATTAAAATCCAAGTTCATCTGGCTTTGCCTGGAAGCAGGTGAAGAAGCATCTGGAAGCAGCACCTGCCCACCGGAAGCCTGGTAAAGCTAGTACATAATGCCCATGTAGCCACATTCCTTGGGCTTTTTCCTGGCACAGAGGCATTGCCTAAGAAAAAAGCTTATCCAGTGCCACTGATCATGAAATTGAAGTGATCCTCTTTATAGGAAAGAATAGTTTAAATACTGATTTAAGAGATTATCTTTTGAAATGTTTTTCAGATTTTGACATTTTAGTCAGCAGTATTTTATTACACCAGTGAGAAGGACAAGGAACCTAAACTGGATGCAATTAAATCCTGTGATTACTGCAGGGCATATAGAGTCTGTTTTCTGAAAGTAATGAATAATTAGCACATAACAGTCAACTGACAGAGCAGCTGGATTACCAAGCACATTTACAGAAAGTTATTGGCCAAATGGTAATTATGCAGTCAAAGTGGGACTCATTCTTCCATTTCCTTGTATACAATTTTTATCCATACTAAGGAAATGATCAGTAATGTTTACGGTTACCCAAGTGTCCATACTTACTAGGTGATTAACTCAAAACACTCCATTATGTAGATGAAAGTATGAACTCAGAAAGAGAATTACCTGTCTATTACCACTGCTTCCATCAGGACAAATGCAACCACCCTATAAATTAAAAAAGAGGAAACAATTATTGCTTTGTGAAAATTTAAAATAAAATCTCATTTCAGATGTGAAACTGCGTTTAGGGGAAGAAAGACTATGGGACTACAGAGTAACTGTGATCTTTCCTATACCTAGAACAAATGAGGGGGTAGTATAGCTCTATACTTTTAATGTTTGCTTTGGAAGTTAGACTGATACTACATCTCTCAGTGCTATGTCTCAGTGCCAGATGCCTCATAAAGCGAGAATTATCTGTGTAGCCAAGATAATAATTATTGTGGTTTTACCAATAAACCACGTGTGAAATTGAAACAGTGCTAAGAAGTGATTTCAGAGAGCCATTTCAGATAAATTCAATCTGAACAGAGTCACTTCATTTACGATTAAATGCATAACATCAACAATCCCCCATGCAAAACTACTGGACTTAACTTCCTGGTAATTAAACTAATTAAATTCCGTAGCCAGATCATATCTGACAAGCCCAGATAAAAAGAGAGAAAATCCTGACCTGACTATTTGATCCACCACCGGTTGCAATAAATGATCCACCCTGTAAAGAAACCAATTATTTTTTATGAAAGCATTTTATCAGAATCTTGTATGTATAAAATTATGTAGTGAGAAGTAAGGTGACAAACTGTACTACTTCCCTGCATCAACAAACATTATCTGTTCAGAACTCTCTGTATGAATCATTGTGAAAACATAAATTTGGATGAAACTTAATTAGTGACTGGATACAATACCCAGGGAATGGGTATCAGGAAAACTAATTAAGACAGCTCTTAACTCTCTGGAGCTCAGAGATCGGACTGTACTATTGAATTAGACTTGAAATTCTCCAAGACAGAGGACTATCATAGTGTTACATCTACATAATGCTGGGCATAGTAGGATTCCAGATCTCTGGGAAGCTGATGGGTATCAGTACAGTGCAAAATATTAAGAATCAGGTGCCACTCTGGATCAGTTAAATTTCACATAATTCTATAACATATACACTGATGCAGCAGTACATAAGTCTACAGAATACGAAAGTTGGACCTACTTTTCTAACAGAAGTACATAATCACAAGATGTACCTTGTTACCAAATTCTAAATGAAACAGAATTATATACCTGGCCATAACCTTCACTAGAATAGGACTGTTTCTAAAAAAATATTCTAAAACTATTTCTTTTGTGTTTGCAAACAACTTTTACAACATGCTATGTAAAGAAACACGTGCAATGCTTGCCTGCCTAGTAGAGTGAAGGAACAGAGGACACAGTATATTCTGGGCCCATTATTATTATTTACATATGTATGTATATTTACATACATATTTACATATGTATGTATGAAATTAGAACATATAGGGAATATGCTGCCAAATCAAAACAGCAACCTTCAGCACAGATAAATTAGTGGAACCTAATTTTCAGAAATGAAATATAATTTATCAGAAAGCTCCTTGCAATGAGATCATGCAGTGGACACTTATGTTATTACCTGGATGTTAGTGTGGCTGCTGTTTGAAGTAGAAGACTCATTCTGTGAAGAAACGAGAAATGACTCATTTTTCTGTAAGGGTAATAAATGCAAATACGTAGCTCTATTGGGAAAGAACTACCTAACCCTAAAGAGAATACTCTGTTGTGGAAAATAGATCCTTATTCCTGTTTTTGTAGGTAATACACCAAGGAGCTGTAATGCCCAGAGCAGTTCGGAAAAAGTGACAAGAATGGGTTACCTGGACATCATAGTCTCTTCTGCTCAAAACATTTGATGTATCCTGTAAAAACCAAAGACATTTACTATTAGGAGATGAAAACTCTACGATCAGTGACAGGCCTTTTTTTTTCCATATTATTTATTTATAACAACTCCAGGCCTGTTAATGCATACATTGAGTAGGAATGCCTTATACTAAAATAAAATTTATTTGTGCATCATTTTTGTAGGCTACTGCTGAGTCTAACTTGAAGGTATACAATACACATATCCGTATCTCCTCCATAACATGCACAACAAATTACCAAACATTAATCTTTCTTACTTCATTATTCTATATTGGTTCCGCTAAAACTGTAGCTGTCCTCTGTTTGTATGACACTCATTTAATTTTAACTTTAGCTTGGACCAACTCTGTGTGTGCTTCCTGAAGAACAGGAATTTGAGCTGCCCTATCCCTCATAGCAGGATTTTCATGTATTTTTTTTATGTGTGTGTGTGTATGTGTACACACACACACACACACACACACACTCTTCCTTTAAAGTAAATTAATCCAAAGAGCAAATAGCCAAGCTATTTTATTTTACTTTTTCTGTAATTATTAATTAGGAAAAACATAATCCCACAAACAGTAAAAAAAGAAAAGGAGAAAAAAGGTTACTTACTCTGGCAACAACAACTTTCTTGTTTGCACAACCAGAACTCTATAAAGAAGCCAGAAGCCTGTTATTACTTTATAGATGCAGCCATCCATACAAATACTTTCAGCAAAAATCTACCTAAATTTGTCAAGGTGGCATATTTTAGGACAGGAAAATGTCCAGAGAATTGATCTCACTTTCACTAAATAACACAGTGGAAAATATGTATCAGAGTTATTTGAAAATAAAAGCAACTAACATTGATAGGCTAGCTTTGGAGCAAGAGAGGAAATTGTCATTTATTTGCTGAAACCCTCATATTGTACAAAGAGGAATGCAAACCTCATCAGCCTGTTCCTGTGGAACCAATACAAAATTCAGACTTACTTACACCATAAACCACATCTACTGAACAGTGGGGAAGCAAGGTCTCACTTACTTTCAGTGTTCTTTTTAAAATTTTTTTCACAATTCAGTATGAAATTGTCAAAGTATAAAACAGTTTGTTTACCAAGCTATGTCTACAGTACATTCAAAAGGTAATTCCACTTCTCAGTAAAATGGCTTAATTATCAGTAAAGGATGTAGTATCAAAAGCAAAAAGTTTGTGTCAAGCTCGTCACCTGAATTTTGGCCAGTTTCTCAAGAATTCTGCAATCTGCCATCAGCTATGTTGTGCCACAGCTATCACTTTACTATCACTAAGAGTAAGCATATTCTTCATCTGTTTTCACCTTATCACTCCTTCATCAGAAGTTTCTGCCTAGTGGAGTCTCCCTCAGCACAACCACTGTGATTTAGAGAACAATATCTATAACAATTTTTTTTTTAAAAAACATTCCCCACCCTTCTTTGTGAGAACATTTAGAAGCAAACTCTTTTACAATGAAGTCCAGCAATATGTACTGAATAACGATAACCAAGAGAATATCGTCTTTTGTGAACAAAGGAGGAAGTGATGAGACTCTTAAACAGGGTTTGCTGCTGAAGGATTTTTTTTTGGCAGAACCATTTACATTAAACCTAATGGAACACATTCAACATAAACACAAGCAAAACCAAAAGATATTTTCAGAAGGCCTCCTTTCTTCCTAGTATACATTTTTGGTGCAGTACTAAAGAACTAGAGAGGAAAAATAATAAAGCAGTGAAGTACATGAAGAAAAGGCAAGTAACTGATGACAGAAGCTTACTCTAGATGGCAGTAACAGACGGAAAAAGCTTTTCTATGAACAGAAAGAGGTACAGAAAAATGTCATTAATTTACACACAGTATATTTGCTTGGTCATGAGCTATCCATGTTAATCGCAGTTTGTAGGACAGATGGAAAGTCTTGACAGAGAGAGTTTTACCAGGGGATAAATGTTACTTAAAAATACTTGCATATCTGCAAGTTTAAAGTAGAACAAGTGGAAAAAGCTTGAGATGGCTACATGCCTCATGTACACAGATGGTTAATTCCCAAATAATTATCCAGTCAAAGTGCATGTACTTCAGAAAAACTGTGTTCGTATATATTCTCAGAAGCATTGTACACCAGCCTTGACAACGGCTAGAAGGGACTAAGTACAGAGAAATATAACATCAAATATCTCATTCTTTAATTAACTTTCTGAAGGGTATTATAAAGCAATCATACACTACAATTAGAGGCCCACGGGTCTAATGTAGAAGCGTTCAGTTACTAACACTGTCATTAATCACAGTAATTTGAATACTGCAGAAGGAAAAAGCACTTACCCGACCATTGGCACTATAGGTAGTGTCATTCTGGAAAAGAAGAAATTATTTCCTTCTTTAAGAATTATTTAAATACAGTATGTTTACAGAAACCTGATTCTTTCTGATATTGCATACAGACATAACAAAAATCATTTGATGCTCACATCCTCCACAGCCTTGTCTAAATTACTTTGAAATCCTACCATTCCAGTCTGAAAAATATTTTAATAGCAACTTCAGATTAGTAGAAAGGTCACATGAAAAGCAGTGGAATATCTGCCACAGTATCTCTCTCCTCTCTTTCACTGTATGTATTTAAAGCTTGTCTACAGGATTTTTTTTAAATTACTGTAAAATGTATCCTTAGACTTCAGGCAAATTTTTCTGTTACTGCAAAGCCAGTGAAATCTTTTTATCCATATTTCATTTCATAGAATCATAGAATGGTTTAGGTTGGAGGGAACCTTAAAGACCATCAACCCCCCTGCCATAGGGAGGGACACCTCCCAGTAGACCAGGCTCCTCAAAGCCTGGCCTTGAACACCTCCAGCAATGGGGCATCCAGAACTTCTCTGGGCAGCCTGTTCCTGTGCCTCACCACTCTCATAGTGAAAAATTTCTTCCTGATATCTAATCTAAATCTAGCCTTTTCTAGTTTGAAGCCATTACTACTCATCCTATCACTACATGCCCTTCTAAAAAGTCCCTTTCCAGCTTTCTTGTAGGCCCCTTTCAGATACTGGAAGGCCGCTATAAGGTCTCCCCGAAGCCTTCTCTTCTCCAAGATGAACAATTTAATCCAAGCTACTTAATTTCATCAAGTTAAATGTATTTAGAACCACAAAATGTACCTGTAAACACTTACATGACAATTTTCATTAAGAAAAACATGCAGTTGCTGAAACAGCTATTACTCTGGGAACTCAACATTCTTTCTGAATCATTCTGCTCACATCTAGCAGTGCAATATTTTCCCATCTACATGAAAAATATTGTGATGAAAATATTTTAGAGATAGCATACTCACATCATCACAAGCATTGGGATTATCGTCTGAGGAATCTTGCGAATCCTAGAAGGAGATCAGATACCAGTTATTTCCTCACAAAAATGGACTGTTAAAAATACAATTTGATGCTGTACTCTGCAAGAGAGAATTGAGGCTCATGCAAAGAAACAGCTGAGTTAAATTGAAAGGAAAATAAGGAGCCAAACACATGGCTGCAATGGTTGCTTACAGGGAATGTACCATTCTTCAGTAAAGAAAAAGACCTATCAAAATAAAAAAAGACTATGGAAAGTATTATGTTTTATTACATCTTTGAGAAAGATGATGCAGGGACTACAAAGATTAGCATGGAATAATAAGTAACTAGGAGAAAGAATGAATTAGTTACCTGACCATCATAATAGGTGTCTGAGGAGGATCCACCCTTTAAAACAAATAAACCAAAATCAGAGAAAGTTACAATATAGAATACCTGATTCTGAGAAGAAGCTAAAGCTTGTATGAAGTGACGTACAAGTAGAGAAACCGCATTACTTACTTGGCCACCACCATAGTTTTGTGAGAAGGATCCACCCTATAAAATAAATAAATATAAATGCTGCTTCAGAAGAAACTGATTTTGCTTGGGGGCTGTAAAGCTGGACTAAACAATTTCCTAGGATTCCTTTGAACAAATACAACTTTCTAGATATCTAGATAACTTATCAGATATTATAAAAATCCTTACCAGGAGAAAATCATGGTCTACCTACCCGGTTGCCACCATAATTTTGTGAGTATGATGATCCACTCTGCTAACAAAAAAAAATTAGAATTAATATTACAAAATTGCAGACTGGCTGTTGATCAGCCATCATGGTACCAGTATGAAGTAAAAATTCAGTGGGAATAAATAATAATCTCTACTTACTTGGCTACCACCGTAGTTTTGTGAAGAGTATGACCCATCCTACGAGAACAAAACAACAATAGTTATAATGCTGGAGAGATGAATTTGATCAGAATCCATAGAGCTAGCTTTATTAGGCTGCAGAGTTCTTTCTATGTAAGTGGAATTTCAGGGCTGATTAAAAAAAAGTTGTTTGAAGAGAATGAGTTACAGTCTGAAGCCCAGGAGACTGTGCAAGAGCCTACAGCCTCACAAGCGAGAAAGCTATACTCTAGATCAGAACTGCTTAAAATGTTTTCCCAAATGGATAATAAAGAGCTACCTACCTGACCACCCTGTGATCCATCCTGTAAATTAGACACAAATTATGCATGCATTAGACACTTGCTATTTGTCTATGGATTATTTTCAATGAAAGCTATGATACTTGCTTAGGAGAAGTAAGGAGCAGAGGCAGGTATGCAATATGGCTATGATTTCTAACATAGTCAGCATAGATTGCCAATAGCGCAAAGGTAGTTACTAGATGAGACATATGTCAAGGAACACAAAGATTTAAGTAAGCCTAGTACACTGATGAGTTGCATTCTGAACAGACTCTAGGCAATGTATCTTTTCTTTCTCCTGTGGAAAACCTAATTTATACAAATGTAATGAAACATTTCCCTGGTAGCATTATTACACAGAAAGCTGTGAGCTTTGAGATTCTGTGGCCTTGAGGAAAAGGTTTTAAATAAAGTACTCAATATGCTTCAACAGAAGTAGTATTTATAGAGGTATCAGTGTCAAAAGTGCATCATAAAGAACAGTGAAATTCTGAGCTACGGAAGTTAGTGGGATATTTGCCATTCACTAAAATGGGGTTGAGACTTCATCCAGAAGAGGCAAAGGAAAATGAAATGAAAAGTATTATCTTTCAGTGTTCTCTCAGTTTTTAGAACAAAATTTAAGTGTTTCCTTTAGTCTTAAAAGAAAAAGCTTCTCGTTATAAAAAAACTCCAAAAGCTATTATAAAATAATATAATCACACACCTATATCATGTATTATTCTTTCAAGTTACAAAAATATATTACATATAGCATACATATACCACGTTACAGTAATATATGTTAGCAACATCTGTGTTTGTATATTTATAAATATAGTATATGTTTATATTGGTAATACATATTATTTATTAATACAATGCTCTATCTGATTTTTTCTATTTCTTGTGAAAAATAAGTAAGAATCAAGAAAAATATCATGAATAAAAAAGAGATAACTATTGCTGTTTCCTGACTAATTTTTAACATTTACAGAGGTTGTTTCTTTAAACATAGCAGACATCTTTTAGGATAGTGGTTTTTAGAGTTCCAATACTGAAACTTGTAGCAAATATACGTGTAGCTAGTTATACTTCACTGCACAAACTGCATAAATTGTTAAGCCAGTCTGTTTCACAATCCTCAAGCGGCAATCCTGAAATATCTTCGGACTTTGGATGGGAAAAGTCCACAATATGCTGGTGAGCTCCAGCCCTCATTTAAATAGCACCAGTTGAGTAACTCTGCAGTGGACCTGTTCTTTCCAGAATCTGGCCGTAATATCCTATAGAATTAGACATTTCACAGACATAATGCTATGAAAAAGGGGGGAGGGGAAGATCCCAAGCTCCTGTGTATAGGAAGGTAGAGAGTTCTAATCTATAATTGGTAATATTATATCTATGAGTCTGAAGTTGGTACTAATTGAGTTAGTGGCAAAACTCATTTCAAATGCATCTTCAAATCAGCGGAGGAAGGCAACATTTACCTGGTGGCAGGGATTGCTATCATATGAATAACCCTGTTAAAAAACAAACAAACCAAATGGTAAATGCCCAAGTTTTCATTTTCTTGCAAAGTAGTTAGCTTTCTTAAAATTTCTTATGTGAGAATTAATGTAACAAAACTCAACATAAAACTTTACATAGGATGAGTTTAATTTTGTTTGACTCTCTAAGTCCATGGCTTTATCCTCTGTCACACCCATAGCCACATACTCAGGAGCACCAAGACACATGCACTCAGATAACAAAGCAGGACTATTTGTGTGTGCTGCATGGAAAGCGAGGTAGGCTTGCAATTGATGTCTCTCTGTATCATCCTAGTTCCTCTTAATTGGTAAAGATGGACTGGGTTGGTTTGGGTTTTTTTGACAGTTCTTTTAGGAATTAACAGTTACTGTTGTATGACTGCCTAGCTCAGAATCTTGCTGGATTTACCCATATAGCTTTGGGCTACTGCCCAATGCCTTTCATTTCCCTGTTTGGGGTATATTTTGGTTATAGCCAGTCTTCCTGTTGGGATAACAGGATGAGAAACAGAACATACAATGAGTTCTACCCTGGTTGTCACCCTGCCATTATTAGAGTACAGGTCTTCTTCAACCTGGGACATAGCTTTGGTGGAAGTAACACATTCTTCAGGGTTTATCAGTTCAATTTCTGTTAACTATGTCCTTGTACTGCTTCTTACAATGTTTTCACATGCATTGCCATTCATACATAACTCATACCAATCCTAATATTTCTGCTAAATACTTCTAAAATTTCTGTATTTATGCATATCTTTCATTATTGCTGCTTTCACCAAAGTATTTATTTGAACATAGGTTTACTACCATGGCCTCATCCATGACCCTTTCATCTGGGATCTATAATTGAAGACACTGTCTTTACACCATTGTAGGCATACACAAGTTGAAATGGAACTGGGATGAAAACCATTAATCTAATTCTTATTCCACAGGAGCCACACTCTGATCCTATCGCTTTCTATAGGAACTAATGGAGTATCATACAAAAATCTCTCCCAAGGAAAGATTTTATTTGTTTACTGAGTAGACAGATGAATCACTACTTGTCTGTGCTCTATGTGTAACACTAAATGGGAGAAGCCATTTCATTTTGGTTAGAGGTATCAAAAATATCAGATTTTCTTCTTCTCTGTGCTAGATAATTCCATGTAACAATGAAAACAAAAGATTCCAACTATAAACATAAATATAACTTATCAAAAATTATGTTACTACTACAAAGAAAGCTGGGTCTATTTTCAAAATAGTTTGGAGAAAGAAGACTTACTTGTCCACAACCATTGCTGCTACCTGAAGAAGGAGAACCACTCTGCTTGAGAAAAAAAAGTATATCAGTAATCCAAATATTACTTTTCTCCATTTCAAAAACAGAAATAAGTTTTAAAGGGCTTTAGCTGCCTCACTGCTTAAAAGGTAGAATACCAGCTACTGGGAATTTTCTTGTAAACTATTGTGAATGTTGAATATTGTAGTGCATCAAACAGCTGACACCTGCATGCACTCAAACCTATGCGGGAAAGAGCTGCTTCAGTGAGCTATTGTTCCCAGACTGAAATGAAAAAAAGCTCACAATTCTTACTTATAGTGACAATTTACTATATAATTTCAAAAAACAAATCACAGAATTCTAAATACCTTTATGTGAATATCCCATACATGTTATATACTGCCTCATGACTGACTGATGCTTACCTGGCCATAGGAGCTGGCACCTTGAGGCCGGTAGCCCTTTAAGAAAGGCAAGAACTCATTTGTAATCAAAGCTGTAGTCTTAGCACAGCTGTGACAGAAAAGCCCATTTCCACTAGAATTTCCTCTATATTATGTTCCTTTTCCTTCACAGTAGTTCAATGGTATGAACCAAAACCAAGGACCACTCAGCAACACCAGGAAGGGGAAAACCCAAAGTCCATTTACCAGGCAGGTTCCTACAGAAAAGCTCAATACATTTCAGCAGAAAAGTCTCACCTGGCCATAGGACTGGCTGCCTTGGGAACCCTTTAAAAAAACAAACCAGAAGATAATTAGCACCTTGGCAAGGAGGCTGCTACAAAGAGCACAAAGTTTCTGGAAATACAGCTGCACAGGGGTTCTCCCCTCCCCCTGCCCCCAAAAAAGGCCACTTCCTGAGCCTAAGGAGATAGAGCACTGCACTAGCATCTATAAAGCAGGTTGTCCTACTCTCAGCAAAAGCCACGAATCGAATCAAGACACAGGCTATGAAAGGAAACACCACTCTCAAAATCTCCTAGTCATGCTGGTCACAGAGAGATCAGTGAAGAACTTCCTACAGAATACCCAGTTTGCTTACCTGGCCATAGGAACTGCTGCTGCCTGAGTAACCTGGCCCACCCTAAGACAAGGACATCATTTGGTTACTTCCCTTTTGTAAGGGACCCAGCCTGCATTAGGAGAAGCAAGCAACTACACTCTAAAGCTCTGCTGGGCAGCATGAAGAGCCTGGACTTCCTCCTGGCCCTCACAATGATGCTGAGTGTAATGATTTCACTTGCAGGGATTCCAGATAAATAAGTAGCACGTTCATAAATTGCATGCATTTTGAGTGTTCACTTTCAGAGAAAATATCTTTTAAGTTCATCTTCTGAGTGATTGCTAAGTGCTTTTGCAGTGCTATTGCACTCTGCTTTCTCAAATGATGTATACTGACTGATGCTTACCTGGCCATAGGAGCTGGCACCTTGAGGCTGGTAGCCCTGTAAAAAAAGGAATTATTGATTCATAGTTATTTTTTTTGTGAAGGAAGTTGCCTCTCATGTTTCTCTCTTAGTGGGGAAAACCCCCACAGATTAAGACAGAGAATGTACAGACTCTGCTGCTTAACTAGAATTATTTTGATATTTCTTTTTCTGGATGAATATCTGATCACATTGCATTTTTCAAATGAGCATCAGAGAGTAGTTTTACATCTGTCTCAGACAGGACTCTAGTTCTATGAAGGTTTTCCAGGACACTGGAGGGATGCAAAGTTTTCTTATTTTGTTTCTTTTGCCTGGCGTTTCTAAGTCACTGGGATTAGATGGCTGATGGTCCGTGAATACTGATTTCCTGTATTTATATTCTTGGTGAGCCCCAGTTGCACAATTCCCTTCCTCTGAGGGAAAAAAAAGGCTAAAAATAATTTTTAAAAAATTAAGAAAGAATACTAGAAAAAAATATAGATTCGTAAAATGGAAACAAAAGAATGCAATTAAAAGTTTCAGGTCAAATGAATTAGTCAAGGATGCCAGTACCTTTTGAAAAACTGTCAGTAATACAAAGTTACTGTGGATAACTAAAAGCTATTGATGCAATCTGCCTTCAGTAAAATTTCAAAGAAGAGAAGATGTTTCATGTTCATGCAGACCCGTGCCACAGCTGTCTGGGAGAGTGATGAAGACAGGCATTGCCAAAAAGGATTTGAACTATCTTGTCTATATCTGCTATCTGGTGACATAAAGATCCTGAAAAAATTCATAGCTATCTTAGGGATGCTTTAATTCACATAAAAACTGTAAAGGGAGGTAAACATTCATCAGCTGAAGGCTCTAAGAATATCTTCCTGCAGCTGAGGACCTGACCCAGTGTTCTTTAGCTCCTCAACACTGTTTCTTTGTACTGAGACTAAAGACAGCAAGGTACTGACTATAAATGTGTCTTGTAGCATGAAAATCAACTGGAACAGGAAGAGCACTAAACAGACTATTTCTAGCATGAATTTTCAAGTTGGACACTCATGGAAAAGATCAGATAACAACAGGAAACCACGCTTCCTGCAGATATCCATTAAAAACAAAACTGTAATTTGAACAACAAAAGTTTTCAAATAGATTCAGAGATTTGGTTTTTTCTGAGAACACAATATAAACTGAAAAAAACCCCAAGCGTAAATTCTGCTTTTGCAGTACCATGGCTCTCCACTTTCTCAAATGATGTATACTGACTGATGCTTACCTGGCCATAGGAGCTGGCACCTTGAGGCCGGTAGCCCTTTAAGAAAGGCAAGAACTCATTTGTAATCAAAGCTGTAGTCTTAGCACAGCTGCGACAGAAAAGCCCATTTCCACTAGAAGTTCCTCTGTACTATTTCCTTTTCCTTCACAGTAGTTCAATGGTATGAACCAAAACCAAGGACCACTCAGCAACACCAGGAAGGGGAAAACCCAAAGTCCATTTACCAGGCAGGTTCCTACAGAAAAGCTCAATACATTTCAGCAGAAAAGTCTCACCTGGCCATAGGACTGGCTGCCTTGGGAACCCTTTAAAAAAACAAACCAGAAGATAATTAGCACCTTGGCAAGGAGGCTGCTACAAAGAGCACAAAGTTTCTGGAAATACAGCTGCACAGAGGTTTTTCCCTCCCTCCCACCCCCAAAAGAAAGCCTCTTCTTGAGCCTAAGGCGATAGAGCATTACACTAGCATCTGTGCAGCAGGTTGTCCTGCTCTCAGCAAAAGCCACGAATCGAATCAAGACACAGACTGCCAACCTTGTGCACATTGAGTACCTGCAGCCTTGGTCCCTAGAAGTTTTACCTACCCTTGTGAAACATTCTCCTGGTTGTCTGTAGCGGTACAGAGAATATTGAGAGATATCTGGTATCTCCTGCTTCCCGCCCCCCTCTCCCATGTAAGAGGAAGAAGTCTGAAGAGCCTTCATATTGAGTTCCTATTATGACTACTCTCATTTGTTACACCGCAATAAATTATCATTATGTTAGTATTTGTTAAATTTACACACTTGTTTTTCAGACAAAGTAGCTTTATCTCCTGAAAAACGTTGCACATAGCTCCGCAGTTACGATTCTCCTTCATTCTTGATATGGATAAGCAACTATCCTTCACAGCCTTTGGAAATTTGAGATCTCTTATACATGGGGTCTGAATCTACCAGTACGGGATATATAGTGACACTGAGCCTAGAATCACTTCCTCTCAGCACCATGACCTTTTAGATGACACGTTGAGTGGAATATAGTCATTTAACTTCAACTATTTTGTTTGTAATGCTCATAAATGTATTTCCATGTGTGATTGGTTGAACACCAGCACCAGATGACAATTTTATGAACAAAAATCAGAGAAACAGAAGTATCCGCACCCTGTAAAATAAATCTTAAAATGTAGGAAATACTTTACTTTCAAATTGTGCTGGCCCTGTTTTAGTGAATTTTACAGCAATATTTCTAGTCCTTTTTAAGTTCAGTTACCTGAACATAAGTACTGCTGCTGCTGCTGCTTTGCTGTCTTTGTCCACCCTACTCAGAAACAAATAAACCGGATAGTTATTTTTAAGAATAATTGCATTGATTTTTAGGAATTGCTTACATATTAATACATTTCAAGAAGTAACTCTCTCCTTGTATCTACTAGACAGTTTTTGAAAGCTAAAAAGAGTTCCTTATACCCATTCTTCATTTATGCCATCTCCAACCACTACAATGTTCAATACTTCAGTATATAAAGATCCTTCATAAATAAAGTGTTAAAAGTATTTATACATCTTGATGTCATTTTCTTAATGAAAGTTCATCATATTATACATTGTAGTGTCATATTGTTGTTTCAAATGAATTTAAATAATTCTGCCTTCAAATGTACCACATAAATTGTCACCAAACTTACATCCATTTATGTTCATATTAATATTATTACTGTTTTTTTCATGAATAAGCACAACAAACTTTTGTCAAAGGCTTTGTCAAAAGGAAAAGTCACTGCAGAAAATCTGAATTCCCATGAAGTACATGGATTATGAGAGCAATCAAGTGGTCTTCAGTTTTATTTATATATATACACATTGAAAATACTTAACCTGTGAGATCAAAACACTATACATTTAAATTCAGAAATAAACCAAGGAAATCTTATTCCTTTCTCTGCCAGCATTCATCACTAGTTATGGAAGAATCTAATGCGATACATTTTGAAAGCAATTATTTTCAAAAGACAAATTTCAGCTGGGCTAACCCAACTACTGATATTTCAATGAAAGTGAGAATTCATTGTAACAATTTGAAGGACTAACATATGAAAGAAGAAAAGCCTAAACCGTGAAGAGTGGTAGGTAGGTTAAAACTGCAAAGCACCCAGAAAAAATATGCCTGATATCCCTAATACTTTACAAACATGCTGTTAATGAGGTTGGATTATAATGAACTTTCCAAGTGTCTGGTTATCAAGAGGCAATGTTACAAATACAACAGCAAACAGAATTTCACCTAAGCCCTAAGTACGCAGGGTTTCAAAAAATAATGCTGAACTAGTTGTTTCTATTAAAAAAATAGATTGTTTAAATTAACATGGAGCTCTGCAGGTTATGATTTATACATATTTGATTTAATATCAAATAACATTCTAGCTTAAGATCTAGAATTCCATCTACCTTCCTGAGCAGACTGAGATGGTTAAATTTTGCAAATTTTGATATCACTATGGAATTAGCATGCAGAGGTTTTCATATTTTATGGCTGTAGGAACAGCTGCATTGGTCTTTAATCAGCAACCAAGTAGGATATCCACTTTGCTGTAACCACAGAAACATCCTATTCCACCACTGTAGTTTGTGGATATCTATGATATCTCTAAGTTATTCATACTTATTTATTCACTAAGAGACAAATCATTATTTAGTTTACTGAGATACGTCTTTGGTTAAAACTTAACTATAATGGAAAAAGAATGTCTACCTGTATTATGATCCTAGTAGCAGAACTTCCCAAACTCTGAAAGAAAAAAAAAACAACAAAAAAACCCCCCAGAGCACAACAGAAAACATTTAATTTGACTTGTTTACATGCAATGCAGTTAAACAGAAAATACCAAGTTGTACTATTTCGCTTGTGAGAATAAAGGGGCAGGTTTATGTGTGATGTACTGCGTATCAAATTCTTAACACATAGCATTAAACTAGTTTATCCTCAGCTCTAAAAGTCTGGGGAGGTAGCCTGCCCCTATGAAGTAATTTTCTGCACTTGCACCTGCTTCTGTTACAGTGGATGTGGAGTGCAGCAGAACACAGGCTATGCCCTTTTTGCAGTAGCAGTCAGCTTGGCTTTTCCAAATGTGGTGGGTGAGGCTAAGACATCATCATCCCTCCAACCTGTCTCACTGTCACCTGCGTTAGTGATATATCACCACGCATACAAATTCAATTCCTGATCCAGTCATTTGTTTGAATTTTGGGACAAATGTAAAAGGGCAGCGGACACCACCTGGAGACAGCTGGTTTGATCCCATAATAACTATACTACTATTCCAGAGATCATAAGAAAAAGGTATGTTTACCTGGGGGTAGGTATGACGCTGCAAATGAAACAAAACAATCTTTAATTATTTGCACAAGGCTGGTTCGAACAGAAAACTGCATCAGAAAAAGGGCCCTGTCTTTTGGATGCAATACACAACCAAATGTGAAAGCAAGCTTTGGAAAGGATAGCATAGAAAAAATGCATTTCAGTCTTCATTTGGGTTAGAACAACATCATGTTTGATTAGAAACTAGACATCAGAAAAACATACATATCAAATGCTACATCATGCAAACTCACTTTAACCACCTAAGGCTAAGATGACTTTTGACTGACTGTATCAGTTCCAAATAAGCAGAATGGAAATTGAATAGTTTAAAAATGGGAGTGGAAGTGAATTTACAAAAGAAATTGCAATAGAACAGAAATTTGGAACTATTCAGGAACACAGAGGCTGTACGCATTGAGAAACCTGGAATCTGCAGCTAATCCAACAACTCTTCAAGTACTAATAGCAATCATAGAACCATGAGATTTGTAGCGATCTTACTACTGGCTTTCCCTGAAGATAATTATGCACCTAGGGTAAACCCTGCCTGGCAAAGAATTGTCTCCACACACCGTGAATCTTTCTGACAAATTAAGCATGTAGGTATTTGAAAGCTTTTTGAGTCAAAATTCTGAGCATTGTGGAGAAAAACTGCTTACCGCAGGTGGAAAAGGGTTGCTGTTGGCAATGACCACTACCTACAGGGAAATCAGAGAAAGTGGTTTACTCATCCCAGAGTTTATTTAAAGAATAAAATATGTTAGGAAAATGAAGCATACTGAATCGCTAAATCTACAAACTCTGATAATAATGCTATGGATGATCACTTTCATAAAATACTATTTTTCTAAAAATTTTTAATGCGCATTACCAAGCAGAGAAGAGTAAATATGTACATAGGATTTCCATAAGAGTATAAGGACATAAAAGACTTGCTTCCAGCCATACAATGACTCAGCTGTAGCGGCAGAAGCAGGATTTCATGTATTGTACCCATACACTACGTATCCTTTTTGATCTTCAACTTTCCACCCCAAACCAGACATTCAATTTTTTTCTCTGTATTCAGTATTACGCTAAAAAAAGGCTTAATATTGAGTTCATTCAAAAAAACTAAGCCAAATGCAATAGTAGTATCTTCTGTTTAGGTTTTAATGTTTTCTATTTAGAAGGTTTTTTTTTCTTTCTTTTTTTTTTTTTTTTTTAAACTGAAAACAGTTTGTATTATCCAGTGGTGTAAAAAGGAAGAGGAGAGTTGGTGCTATCAGAAGTAGAGAATTCTAGTATAAAATAGAAAGAAGTATTAAATTTTTAAAACTAAGTTATTAAAAAATCGATTTATTAGTATATTTCAAATTCTTAAAACAATGGGAAATGAAAATGAAAAAAACCCAGTATCTGTGAGGACATAAATGGGTACACTATGTGTTTACTGAACACACCATAGTATTAGTCCTGACCTTCCTGGGGACTGAAGTGAGAGGAAGAGTCCGTGTAAATATTATGAGTCAAATTTAATGGCAATATGAATTCTGTTTATTTCACTTGGGTCACACACATTCTCCAGCCTTTGAATCTGGATAATAATTACATAATCTATATACTTAAAAGTCCTTATTACATCACAATCACTATCTTAACTTTTTTAAAACAAATCCCCATAACTACGTACGGAATTTTATTTTATACACAATGAAGTCAACTGTCAATAAAAGCCACCACAGCACTGCTAGTTAGTATAAAGCAGCTAAGAACCAAACTGATTCAAACCGTATGAATCAATCTGGATTAAAACCTTGAAAGTCTTAACCAGTAAAAGGAACTGTAATACCACTGAAATAAAATGAGTCATGCCAAGAATTTTTTCTAAGAAGTTTTTCCCTTTGAATTCAAAAGAAAAGGAGTTCTTACCTTCTTACTGGAATCTGAACTGCTCGAAGGGACAGACTGTAAAGAACACAGAATCCATTTTTTGCTTGGTATGACAAATAAACTACAGCACTATTTTCCACAAGAACATTACAGCTAACATCATTACCCTAAAGTACCAAACAAAATAAGATTCTGAAGAAAAATATTAATGTACAGGCAATTAATAAATGAACAACAGAAATAAATCAACTGGTTTAATTTTTTTTTCTACAAACCCCAATTGTTTTGCAAATGTTTCCCCTACCATCAAATTGGAAG
>VXBO01004070.1:0-16105 GCA_013400135.1 Rhinoptilus africanus
GGGGGTGGTGTTCGTTTAAAAGGAGAGAGAGGAAGGAGGGAGAGGGGGAGAAAAAGCAATAGTTTAGCTCCAGGTTCATAACCATCACTTTTCATTTAACTAATTTGTTTTGGTTTGGTTTTTTTTTTCCCCACCCCATCGTAATTTCACTGCCTTTTACTCTTGGATAGGAAGCAGCATCTAAACCTGCACGTGGTGCTTCCAGAGTAACGCGACAATAATTTCCCGGATCGAAACCGGAGCCGCCTCCAGCCAAGGCCGCTCGTGGTGGAACCAAACCAGGAGCAGGACTCGTGGCTCATCGGCAGATCCTACACTGAACGCCCATACAACACCCGCAGATTTTCCCCATTTACATCCTTTAAAATATTCTTTATCCCCGGAGCGCAACTAAGGTTTTGGCTCTGACTTCCTCGGCTCAGAGCAGTGCCAGAGACAGGAGCTGCTGGAGCAGGCAGGGATGCTCATGCTGGTATCTACCCCGACGCCAGCCTCTCTCCATCAACAAAACCGCTTTATTTTTCTTCCCTGGACTCCAATTTCGCCTCTTAATTTCAACAACCGTCCTAAAAGTTAAAAAAACCCCCCAGCAATTAAACTATTTTCAAGTTGACGAGAGAGTTTTCACCATTTGAAGGGGCGCTTTACGCAGCAGCATCCCCGCGCAGCCCAGCAAAGCCTTGGTACCACGAGCCATCGGCCACGTTTCCCACCGTCACCCGAAGCCACCCCGCGCCTCCACCCTAACCCAGCGCTTTCCATCGCTTCCCCAACTGCCCACCATCTCGGGAGCCCGTACATCCATTATTTTCATGCCAAAAAAAAAAAAAAGGGAAAAAAAACCAAAATAAAAACGGAGCTTTGCGCCCTTGAGACCGGTGTGCGTTTTAAAATCCGCTTCCCCCAAAAGAAACAAACAGGTCTGGGTTTAGTGTGTTAATTACAGGGATACGCTAATTCCACCAGGCTTATTCTCACCCTAAGAAAGAACAGCCTTTAAATTAATCGCTTCCGCGTGACCACATAAAAACCCAAACAGTGCTGAGACCCCGCAAGGCTCACCGAGAAAAACATATATATCTGGAGTCCGGAGGCTGCTCCGGGCTCACGTTGCTGTTTCCTTCCCAGGCATCAGACTCATTCCCGCATCTTAAATCAAGATATTTTGGGGCCAGTTTCCCCTGTTTTGTTGGAAATAAGACAAAATAAATCTCGAAGCAGGAGATCAACGGCGGGAGGCGGCCGCGGGACGGTGCTGTCGGGTGGTAAACTGAAAAGCTTTTAAAAAGCAGGCTTTTGGGAAACAGTGTCCCACAGAAAATAAGCCAGAGCTGGGGGCACAGCAAGTTCCTCCAGCACGAAACCTGGATCCAGAGAACAGGAATAACAAACTTGGGAGTGGGAATTTTGTTTTTTTGCTTAGCGTCTGACCTTCTGGCATAATCTCAGCAGCTCCGGATGTGTTCGGAGCTGGTTCCTTCCCACCCGTCTGCGTTTCCAGCAATGCCATTTCCCGGGCGGCTCCGCTCCCCGGCTCTGCAGGACAAGGCGCCGCCGGGGCAGAGCTTGGCTTGAACCCACCGGCTTCTCCCAAGGGCTCCGGTATTCCCTATTCCCCCCATCCAGTGCAGCACAGCTCTGCCCGGGGACACAGCAGGGTGGCCGGACCCATCGGCCACCCAAGGAAAGACATTTTTGAGGCCTCTATTCGATATTTGATGATTTCCTCAGCGAGGTCAGGTAGTTTTACGGCAGCCAGCCAGGAAACTGTAATAAAAAAGTGCAACAGGGAACACAGCTCATGGGGTGAGACCTAGCCAAGCTTGGGTTCACAGAATCACAGGGATGGCAGGGACCTCTGGAGATCATCTGGTCCAACTCTCCTGCCAGAGCAGGGTCCCCCAGAGCAGGGGGCACAGGAACGCCTCCAGGCGGGTTTGGGATGTCTCCAGAGACGGAGACTCCCCCCCCTCCCTGGGCAGCCTGGGCCAGGGCTCTGCCACCCTCAAGGCAAAGAAGTTCCTCCTCGTGTTGAGCTGGAACTTCCCATGGGCACGTTTGTGCCCGTTCCCCCTTGTCCTGTCCCCGGGCACCACTGGGAAGAGCCTGGCCCCATCCTCCTGCCCCCCCCCCCTGTCAGTATTTGTAAGCGTTGGGAAGGTCCCCCCTCAGCCGTCTCTTTTCCAGACCGAAGAGCGCCAAATCCCTCAGCCTTTCTCCATCCCAGAGATGTTCCATCCCCTCAGCACCTCGGTGGCCCTTTGCTGTCCCCTCTCCCACAGTTCCCTGTCCTCCTGGATCCGGGGAGCCCAGCACTGGCCCCAGCACTCCCGGTGTGCCCTCCCCAGGGCAGAGCAGAGGGGGAGGATGACCTCCCCGCCCTGCTGGCCACGCTCTTCTCAATGCCCCCCAGGATGCCATTGGCCACCTTGGACACCAGGGCACATTCCTCCAGACACATCCAACATCTCCCAAACCTTCCTTCCCTGCAACAGCTCCAGCCACCGCGACGCTTCCTGCGACCCCTTGCCGGGGACCGGGGGCTGCTTCGGCCCGGGGCGCGCTGGCTGGCGTCACCAAGGGGCGCAAACCTCTGCAAAGCAGCCGATTCAGCAAAACGTGAAGAAGCTCGGCACGTTCCTGGCTTCACCTACCCGCGGCGTTTGCGCTCGACGCTTCTGAAAGCTCCTGCTGGAGGAGACGAGGATCCCGCAAAACTCATTTCCCTGGGAAAGCAGGCTGGAAGGAGCGGGGAAACGAGCACAGTGGAAGGCTGCCGGCAGCACAGCTCCTCTCCCTCGCAAACTCGCCACACGGACGAGCCGTTTGCCAAGCACAGGCGAGTTTCCAGATCTGTCACTTGGGAAAGAAGAAGCCTCGAGTGTTTAATCCCCCGGGCTCAGGCGAAATGCAGGCGCAAAGGGGTGTTTTATGGTCAGTTGTGGCCATCGTTGGATCTCTCCCCCAGGAAAGGGCTCATCCGCAGCCACCGTCTCCGCAGGGTTCGCTTTGGGGTTTCAAGGCTAAAATTCTCGGTCTTTCTTAAGATGTAGGAACATCCAGCACAAGTTTCTACCCGGTAAACGCACCCTGTCATACTGATACAAATAACTTTGTCTCTCTTTGTAAAGCCCCACCAGCGCTTTCACTTCCACAAATCCTTCGCAGAAGGACTTTCCTACCTGTGACCGAACTAAAACGGACGTTAGGGACGGTGGTGTTTTGTATCTTAAAAAAAATAATTTAAAATCAAGACGGCTTTTGAGAGGCAAACGTCTCACCAACACTGCCCCTGTTATGGGGAAAAGGAGAGATTTTAGCTAAAAGACATGAAAACGGGATGCCTGGAGGAGTCAGAGGTGGCAGCCCGAGCAACCGCTCTCCCTGCGGCCAAGCGGAAGCCTGGCAGGCAGAGGGACACCCTGCCGCATCCAAAGGGACGATGTGGAAAAGATGCAAAATCTCCCAACTCAGACCCACCTGTGGGACCTGGCAGCCACCCGCAGTGCCGGCATCAAGCTCGCCGGTAGCCAGGCCGCGCTTATCGCGACAGGGGAACAAGCTCTGCCAGAAAAAGCACCTTCGCCAGCGCTGCTGAAGGCGCAGTTCCAGAGGTAAAAGGCCGACAGTGCTCCTCCACACCCCGAAGGGCAAAGGCAGGGCAGGGACGGGGGCTAAAAAGCGAAAGAGCGGGGTCAGATGTGTCGGGCAACCTTGAAGAAAAAGCACCTTTGAGACCCAGGAGTCGCCTGCGAGCGCACGCGCTCTGCTAAGCGAATCCGTGCAGAAAAGCGGCCGTAAACAAATCTGCATTTCAACCCTCGCTGCCGTTTCTCAAGCTAATGCTGATGCTGCTGTTAAAAAAAAATAAGAAATAAATAATACACACACACACACCCCCCCCCCGCACAGCGTGGGCAGCGCTCGCGTCGCGTGAAAGCTTTGCTCTTCCTCCACCACCCACCCACACACCACGGCCCCGGGGTTAACAGCGAGGCGCTGGCATTTGAGAAGCCGCGCCATTTCCAGCGCTCCCTCCCCGGCAGCCAGCCTAGATTCTTAATTGATTATTCAATTAGCAGTTTTCTAATTAAATTTTTTTGTTTGTTTTTTTTTTTCACTTGACTAGTGGAACCAGTCCAGCCCAATATCTCTGTTCACACGGAGACACCGGTCTGCCCGGCTCTCTCCACCATCAGCCCGGCTCTCCGGCGCTGGGTTCAGGCTCGCAGCTAAAGCAAGCCATTCCCGTTTAGAAACAACTGCCTTTAATCCAGTTGGTATTAATAAAAAAAACAAGTAAAAAGCTGGTTTTCCTTCCCCGCTCAGCGTATTTTGAACCTTGATCTTATCTCATGAACAGGTCTGAGGGATGAACCATCCCTCTCCAGGCAGCCAGCAGGATTTATTCTTCCCACCTACGAAGTTTCAGGAGTTAAAACACTGGTGGGAGGCAGAAGGGAGCCCTGGGAGAATCCTCCCAGTTTTACCCGCTCTCAGCTGTAAACTTTGGCACATCTGCCCTAATATTAAAAATACTTAAAACTCCCGGACTCGCCATCGGGGTACCGGATTTCTCAGCCCCGTCTCGCTGTGCCCTGCCACGCTGGCAGGGCCGCCGGGTTCACCTGGCGGAGCAGGAGGGGAGATAAGGGCTGCGTACGGGTGACCGGCGCGTCCTGGGGAGCGAAAGGGCTCGCAACCAGCCCCTGCTTTAACCCGGAGTCAGGCGCCGGGGGATTTACCTTTGAAATGTCTTTTCCAAAAGCAACAAATAGCCAGCCCTAGGAGAAAGGCGAAGGGGGTGCAGCAGCACATCCCGGGCCCTTCCACCCCCAAAAACGCCACTTCAGACAGATCCTGGGGGTGCTCGTCCATCCCTGGAGAGGTGGAGAGAGGGAGGTGGGAGCGGATAACCGAGGTGCGGGGGCAGAGGTGTTCGCACGCCGCGGAGGCAGCACGACCTGTTTGTGCAGCAAAAGCCCGGTGCCGGCGAGGCCTTGCTGCGCCGACACAGCAGCTCCTGCCCGGCTTGCGGAGGAGGCGGTGGCACTAAAAACAACCTCCCCCCCTCAAAGGCAACAAGGCTCGAGGTTTGTGGAGCTCAGTGAAACGACGGGGATCAGACAGCACGACGACTTTCCGTGCCCCGAGTTCAGCCCTTCCTTGCCCCAGCAGGTATCTCCAGGGCAGCTCCAGAGGGTTTTGGTTGCTTGGCCCAGCCACGAAGGGTTTTACTGGGGTTGAAGCAGCAGCTCTCTGCCCTGGGGGAGGTTTTGCTGCCAGGTCGCTGCCTGTAGCCCCACAAAAAGCCTGGGGAGCCAGCCACGATGTCTTCACCATGGCTAACGTCCACCTCACCGCAGTTTCACCAGTCACCCGGCCCAACTCCACCGGGTTCCTGCCCAGCGCGACCGACCCCACAACGTGATGGCATGGGCAAGACCCTCTCCTGACGCAGACAGCGAGGGTCTCGTCTTGGAAATTAACGTTAACAGATAAAAAAAAAGAAGTAAAACATTGTGTAGTGCTGGGATGGCAACCCGCTCCCATGTCTACAGCATGGGGATCCCGGCCACGGTCTTCTGGCAGCCCAGTGGAGCACGCAGCCAAAGGCACCCAACCGCCCCGTCCCAGCCCATCTCCACCGGACACTCCTCAGGGCTCCTCTGGCCTCCAGCACCAGCCTCAGGTTACAGCCGGATCCTCCCCTCCTGGTCTCACGTTGCTCGGGTGGAAAATTCGATGCCGAGCAGCTCCCGCACATTTAATCCACCCTTTGTCTGTAAATAGATCGGAGACCGGGACACACCTGGACTCTGGCAAAATACAAGCGCCACCCTGGAAACGAGGGCTAGAAGAAAGGCTGAGGGCATCCACCCCGAACCGGAGCGACGCAAGACGACAGGAGTTTCGAGCTTGTGGCTTTTCCTTCGCATGCCTTTGTACCAATTGTAAAGTAATAAATGCAAAATAAATTTACACCATTAGAACCGTGTCGTGGAATTATGTTACGGACCCATAACCCGGTGGGGAATAAAACCCCACAGTGCGAACGGCGCTTGAAATAACCCCCCTCTCCCACCCGTTCTTACAGTGGTTATGCAGCATGCAGTGACGAGGGGAACATAAAGACCTCAGCGGGAAGAATTATTCTCTAGAAACAAAGTGCCAGGACTGCAGGCGACCGCGGGGGAAAGGACGGATTCACCCCAGGGCTGACTCCGGACTTTGCTAAGAGCCATCCCCCCCCCCCNCTCTAAAACCAACGCAGCTCTTTTCTTTTTTTTACCCCTTTCCTTAAGCAGCATTAATACCTGCTTTGGGTCTGACTCAGCTAATCCAGGAACGGCAGGTACCCGCGGCCCTCGCAGCGAAGGACAGAGGCACCTTTAAGAGCCTAGAAACAGGGAGGACCTGGCACCGCGCTCCAAGGAGATGTGGAGTGATGGGCAGAAGTCCAGAGGAGAAATAAAACCCCAAAAGTCTTAGAACAGGCGACCTACAGGAAGCGTGGAAGAGGCTAAAGTTGTTCATCAGAGAGAAGATTGAGGGGAGCTGGGAAAATAACCCCCAAACTGTTCAGCGGAGAGAGGAGTGATGGGAAAATAAACCCAACCAGACTGGGAAAATAAACCCAACCTCCTCAGTAGAGCTGAAAAGTGGCTTTGGGACTTGGTGGCGAAGGGGAGACGAAGCCCAGAGGTGGGAAACCCTCACTGGGACCAAGCCCGGCTGGAAGCCCTGCAGCAGAGCCTCCGGCGTGAGCAGAGATCGCAGGCCACGTCCACAAGAGTCCTTCATGGATGGACGGGACAGACCTGCCCTTCTCCGTACCCCTCCTTTCCCTGCACCTCTTCCTCCAGCCCTGTCCCCTACGGCTTCTGTTTCACATCCATGTCCACCCACAAAGGCACCAGGCCAATGTTTTGACTTCTCCTCCCTACAGCTCTTCCAGAGCCGAGTCCGTTCCTCCTGCTCTTCAACAGTCTCCGGTCACGGGTCAGGAACAACCACCTTCTCCGCGAAGCCCATTCTCCATCCTCCGCTACGCTCCCCTGCGCCCGGCCGGCCTGACTCCATCGGCAGCAGACAGCGGATGATCCACGTTCACACACCGCGCAGAGAAACGCTGCGTCAGCAATCCGGGACGGCTGAAGAAACGCCACGTTTTACCCTTGGCTGGGCTGGATCTGGGTTTTTTTTCCTTTTTATTTTTCCCAGGTGAGCTGCAGGCTGAGGCCAAGGCAAGACCGAACACCGCAGGCAGCGCTCCATGAGGAAATTCAGGTGTCGCAGCCTCCCTTAATCTGGACCAACAACTTCTTGGTTGGACATTCAAGTTTTGTGATTTTTTGCAAAGAGAGAAGCAGCAGTTTCTCGGGAGGCGTGGCAGAAGTGGGTTCCCAACCCACGGCTCGACGGTGAGGATCTTGGCAGCGGAGACACGCGGGAGCATAAAGGGAATAAAGCACTCCCAGATGAGCAGGCATCAGATTTTATTGCCCTAAAATCTCTAGTTTAAGGAAATTTGGGGAACAAGCTAAAGGCCGGTCCCAACACAAGACAATTCAGATATCTGCGGGCTTCCTGGACTGAGCAACTTGTAAAGTATCCTAAAGTAGTGAATTTTGGAATTTGCTGGAATTTATACCAGACCTGCCCAGCCCCACCATCACCTGGCCAGCTCTGGGGATTGCCGGTTTCAAATAGGAAACCGGAACATTCAGCACTTAAAATAACACCGATCCAGGAATCTGGCTGGGGATGTCTTGAGGACAGGAAAGTTCTTACGGCACCTCAAGTATCCCTCTTGCTTTGCACCCTTTAAGCAGCTTGTCCCACCTCCGGATCAAAACACGTTTCCAACATTGCCAAGAGAAACTCTTCGCCGCGCTGCCTTCATCCATCATTTATGCAAAGCTTGGGTTTCCGATATCCAAGCGGCTGCAGCCGGCGTGAGCAGCAGAGACCTCGGCACGTCCTGCTCTCCATCAGCCGGTTGTTTTCCGATGGGCAGAGACATGAAAGATTCATTTACCCATCGGCAAATGCCGCGACCCCAGCTCCCAGCTGGGATTTTGCCCACGAACCGCAGGGAGCGGGACAGGGTGGTTTTAACCTGAAAGCAGCCTGGACGGCGGCCGCGTCATGCCTCCAAAACCTCCTTCAAATCCTAATCCCAAGGAGCCTTCCCCACGCCCGGCAGACACCACATGGCCCCTTCCAATGATTTATAAGCCAGCGCAGAGCCGAGGGAAAGGGGGAATCTCGGGCAAGGCAGGAAAGCCAAGAAATACTCCACCGTTAGGAAAACAGTCACGAGATCTCGAATGTCTAGACAGAGCCGCGGAGAAGTGAGCTCTCAGGGCCTCGTCCATGCGGGAATGACCCAGGGAAGGAGCTGCCGGAGGACGGCGGCTCCGAACGGCTGCCAAAGCCCCCATCCCCGGGACCGGACCTTCAGGACCGCGGTTTTATGAGCCATTTCCCAGCCTGGTGAACCACTTCCCCAGGGAGCATTTCAGCTTCTCCA
This sequence comes from Rhinoptilus africanus, assembly GCA_013400135.1. Classification (NCBI taxonomy): domain Eukaryota; kingdom Metazoa; phylum Chordata; class Aves; order Charadriiformes; family Glareolidae; genus Rhinoptilus; species Rhinoptilus africanus. The sequence goes on from VXBO01004070.1 coordinate 8,537, forward strand.
GGTAGGTCAGGGGAAGCTGGCTCAGAAAATGGGGATTCGGCCCTGGCTCACCTCCTCCGGCCTCCTCATCTCAGCCCTGCATTTCTCATTTTAGCTCACGCGAAAACCCATCAGCCCTTCAAAACAAAACAAAATTTAAAAAAATGCCCCGTTTCCAGCTTTTTTCCCCTCCAGGCCCCACTACCAAGGATGCTGCTCATCCTTTCGCTCCCAAAGTCTCTGTGTCAGCAGACGTAGGAAACGAATAATCCGCATTTTCTCTGGGAGAAACGCTCACTCTCCAGCGAGCGTGCGCAGAGTCTGGCAGGAGCTCGGTGCCAAAGCGACTTTGTGCCGATAACTTTTCGACACTTAAAAAGAAACGCCGCACAGCCCACCGGAGCTATTCGGGTTTGGAAGATGCACAACACACATATGACGGAGTTCATCTGCTGAATCGTCACTTGCTTTGGCGTTAAATCCCATTAGCGCCCAACCCTGCAAACTGGAAGCGTCTCCCCTGTGCAGCCCGGCCCCTCCAGCAGGGAAAGCCTGGCTTTCCACCGCCTTGGAGCTGCGAAAACCAGCCAGAAATCCAAGGCAGTGCTGGGCACAGGGCAGTGGCGGCGGACAAACCCCACGGCTGCAGCCAGAAGGGCTTGTGCCCCAAGGGCTCGTTTTGGCCAGGGCACGGGGACGGCAGAGCCGATGGGTTTTATCTGCTCTCCTCCTGCTCCCGGCTGCCCAGGGCCTATCCTGCCTGCGAAGGAACCTCAGCATTGCTAAACGTGAACAAGTCGGGACAAGGAGGAAATCAAGATTTCCAACAGCCATCTGATGGCTGTGGATTGCAAGAGAGAGAGACCGGCCGCGTTGCCCAAATCGCGTGGGAATTCAGCAGCGCGGGAAGCGACTCCGTCTTCCCGACCCAGCGTTCTGCCTTACCTTGAGGCCATATAGCGCCCTCCCTTCCCCTCACACCACCAAATTCCTCCTCCAGAGCCCCAGCACCCTCCAGCATGACCCACCGGTGTCTCAATTTGAGACAGGAATCAAAACTTCCAACATTTGCAGCAACTAGGACAAAAAACCCCTCCGCGGTAAGGGAGGAGCTACGAGATGAGAATTGACGCAGGAGCACGGCCCCGGGAGCATCCCCTCCCAGGCAGGCTGAGCCTCGGAGAGCCCCGACATTACCTCTTCCTCGCTCTCGACTTTGGGATTGCTGGCTGTGCGCTTCAGATTGCTGCTCAGGCTGATGGTAACGGTGGCGTCCGACTTGGACCTCTGGTGAGTCCTTTTGGAAGGAGACAGCCCCATATCGGGCGCTGGGCTCAGCGACGGCAGCTCCCTCTTCTTGTAAGCTGGCTTCAACTCATCCGAGAGGATGAGTTTCCGCAGCTTGGTCCCGCGGGAGTGTCGCTGAGTGGAGATGTGCATGTCTGAGGAGTAGGCACCCAGCAGCAGGGCACACTGCAGGGAGAAGTTGATGCTCTGCCGGCAGCGGTGCACGATGTAGGGCTTGATCGCATCTCCCACGTCCTCGTCCATGTGAATGTACATATTCAGCAGCTGTGGCAGGTAGAAGTCCACATCTTCGTTCCTAAAGCAGAACAACCTATTCCCAATGTAAGCCTGCACACCAGGTTCCTTTGAATTGTACAAGTATGAAATGGCCATGGAGATATCAAAGAGTTTGGATTCAAAGAGCCGGAGGAGCCAGGACTGCTTAGCAGAGTTATTCTTCTGCCGCTTCCGGGCGGTTTTCACAGTGTTGGCCATGGTCTCGTCATCCTCCTCCTGGATCTTAGAGGCCGTGCCAGGCGGATCATCCAAGCACTTGATTTCACAGCCCTCCAAGATGTCTCCGTTGGCCAAATCCACCGCAGTCCGTGGGGCGCGCTCGGCCTCGCTGCCATCAGCCGGTTTTGTCAAGCTGTCGGAGGAGACGCCGTGCATCAACTTGACCTTCTCCAGGACCTCTTCGCAGGCTTTCTTCGCCACCTCGGGATCGATGACCGCCAGCTCCCCGACACCTTCCGTGATGACGCTGAGGGACGTCCCGTCATTCCCTTGGGGCGCTGAGCCGGGCACCTGGTCCACGCCTGTCCCTCGGGCCAGGTCTACAACGGAGTCTCCCATAGCAGTTGCAGGTCTGCGCGCTTCAAAGCTAAAAGAAAACGAGACACACACAAAAAAAAAAAAGTCAGGGACAGCGTGCGGAGGAGACCTGCTTCCAGCCCGAAGGTGGGAAATCAGGAATCCGTGCTGGGATACAGCTCAAGGGACACAGAGAGCTGAGGTTTGGCGCAATCCTGCTCAAGAAGCCTTTCTCTAGAGCGGGACGTTGCCCCAAGCCAATGCAGGCAGGGCCAGCTTGCCCAGCGCAACCCCGAGCTAGTCACGTTGGGGTTTAAAGGTCTTCTTGGTGAGCTCCCACTCAGGCTTGAAAGAGAGCCGTAAGCATCTATCAGCCATTACACAAAAATCTCCCTGTTACCATGACGATAAAAAAAAAAAAAAATCGAGTGAGCCAAAAAGAAGAAGAGAGGGAAAAAAAAAAAAAATTTAAATAAGCAAGTTGCTTTATGGTCTCCAGCCCAAAGGCATTCTGCAAGGCTCGGGAGTAGAGGGCGGCGGGCTGGGCGGAGGCAGTGGCTCCGCGTCTCGCTGGAGCAGGTGGATTTTAGACCCCACGCTCAGGTTTTTGCTCCTTTTCCCTCCCTGCGGGACGGAGGGCGGCAGCGGCACGCGGGGCTTCGACGGTGAAATCCCCAGCAAAGAGCCGGAGCAAGAACCAAGCTTGTTGTAACACGGTCCCCTGTTTTCAAAGTCCAGCCACCGCTGCCCGGATTACGTCCCCTTGCCAACGATTAGCGCTTAATTACGTTTTTTTTTTTAAAAAAAAGAAGATAAACAAGGGATTGAAGGCACTTCCTGGTTTCTCATCTCAATAAAAAGAGCAACGGTGCATCTCTGTGGATAACCAGCAAGAATAAAGGCGGCCGGTGCCAAGTGAAATCGTCCTCTAAAAATAAAATAAGGCACTCTATTCAATCTGCCATCATTACCGCGGCTCTGACTGCTTCCCTTTATTGCTCATACGCTACAAGAAGACAGCTCGTGATCAGCAGAAGGGCACAATGCCTTTTACAAATGTTGAGCGCTGCAAGCAGATTGCCAATTCCCTCCTGCTTTTCACGTCCAGCACGGTGGAAAAAAAAAAAAAACAAACGACTGTCTTTGGAAAAGAAGTTCACTGAACCATTTTCCGCCTGTCTGTTCCCCCAACCCCCCCCCCCAGCCCCTGTTTCGCCTGCAGAGAGGCCGCGCCGGCGGGTTGTTGCAACGAGATATTTCCCCGTTCATTTAACGACCTGCTTGGTTTTACAAGCGATTACAGCTCCCGACGCGGGAGAGAGGGGCAAGGAAACCCAGGGCGCTTCTTTCTAAATATTCCAAGCCAGTAAAAACGAGGTCGGCGCAGCCAGATGCGAGCGCCGCTTCCCAGAGACTCGTTTCCTCTCTTGTTTTCAAAGCACTTAAGCCCTGACGACGAGGTGAAAAAAGCCTGACCAAAGTTCAGCAGTCTGAACCGATATGAATAGCATCTTTCACCCCGGCCGCACGGCAGCAACACACAGCGTTTTCCTCTGCGCTTGCCATTCCCCTCGGTACAAATCCCACATGCTTCAAATATTTGCGGTCATTAGATCCTAAAGACCCCGCGAGCTGAAGGAAGTTGTTTTTCCTTCTCGGTGAGCCCAGCCTTGCCCCATGAAAGCCCAGGCGATCTAATTTTGAAATTAACGCCGTGCCGGCAAAAAGGAGATCCGTCGGCATTAACTCGGCAAGGCGGGATTTGAAGAGGAGCAGAGCCGGGTTCAAGGAAGAGCAGCCCAGAGCTTTGCTCGCGCAATTCTGGGGTCCTTCAAATGTTCGCATCAAGACAACCGGGATGACAAACTGATAAAAAATAAACCCAAAAATGAGCGGTGGCATCTGCCGGAGCCCCAGAGGCGGCTCCGCGGCCACGCTCCGGGTGCGGAAGTACCTGCACAGAAGCACCACAGAGGGTTTTCCCAGCCCCGACTGGTTTATCCCACGCAGGGAAATGCTTTTGACATCCTCCTTGCCGGGCTGTAGAGGGAGGAAAAGCGCGAAGGATCCGGTTAAACCTCCCTCCCCACAAACCCCGGGACAGGCAGGAGAAGCCTGGTGCAGCGGGGACAGCACGGGCTGTAATCCTGGACTTTAAACCTCCTACTCACGCAAGGGATCCCGACAACTCCAAGGTGTCCGCGGCACAGTCACTGCCAGCCCCAAGTCCCCAATGCCATGGCCACCATCCGCCGGCCGGGCGGGCTCGGAGGGACCGGCAGCCCCCGGCTCCACAGCGGCAAGGAGCCGGCCAGAGCTCGCAGCCGCTGAGTGGGTTAAACTTGGATTAAGGAACTGCGCAAGATAAATCCACCCACGGGCCTGCAGGGTTACCTCTGCACCGCAGGCACGGCTTGGAAATCCGCATATTGCTGGTTTGTTATTATTATTTTGCTCTTCAGCCCCCCCCCCCTCCGGCCCCAGACACTTACATGGCTACCTTCTTCGGTGCCATCAAGGCAACAGGGCCCTTCGGAGCCCACCAAGGACACGTCTCCACTCCTGGTGCTCCCTAAGAATCCCAGCGAGGGAATTTACTCTCTGCCTCCCGCACCTCTCCGCGTTTTTCTGTGATTCGCGCCACCATTTGTTAAACATATCACGACGTACTAGTTACCTCTGGAGGCTCAGCGTAACTCCCCTATTCCAAATCGCTGGTCTCACCAGGGATAAAAACCCCATCAGCTGCACACAATGAAGCAATCCAGTCTGGAAAACAGGCCGAGCTGAATTCATGCGGTTCATCCTCCACCCACAGCCATAACGGGCCAAGTTTCTCTCTGGTGGAACAGCCCTGAAGTCGGTGATTAAATATGAAATAAAGGGAAGTCCCTATTAGGACAGAAACTACCGAGGGAGCGGCCGCCTGTCGGTGCGGTGATCCAAGAGCACCGTTCCTTCAGGAGGGGACAAAAGCAGAGGGAGATGTAGGGGAACAGAGCTGTGGCTTTACAGGGAAAAAAAAAAAGAAAAGTCTCGCTCCTGCCTGACTTGAATGAGAAATATTAGCCCTGGCAACCAACCAGGAGGAGAGGATGAAGCCTCACCAAGACATCTGGTCTCTATTACTGCGTTACTTTTTGTTTTGCTCAGCGCTGACGGCCTTCGACATCTTGCTGTGCCTTCGGGAAGGCCACAGGAGTCGGGATGGGGGCAGAAAACATTGCTGGGGAGCGGGAGGATGGGCAGTCAGCGCCCCTCGCTACGCTCCGGGGAGAGTCCCCACTCCTCAGAGCGGCCCTGCTCCTCGGAGCGTCCCTCCGGGCCCGCTGCAAACAGAGCGACTCAATGCAGCTCCTCAGGTGATAGCTTAAAGGTCGGGGAAACTGAGGCACGAAGGGACTGTGACTGTCCCCGAGGACGGACTCTGCCCATACACCTCCCCTGCTGCACAAGGGCTGCTGCGGGGCTACTCTCCAACGGAGCAGCAGCATCTCGCTGCAGAACGGATAGCAAATAAGTGAATTTGTGGGGAAAAAAGCAAAGGGGAAGCCCTGAGCCAGGGACCGAGCGATCGCTGGTGCCACAAACAGACAAAGACAGGCTCCTCCGTCCACTGCAGACGCCCCCCGTGCGGACAGAGCAGCCTTCCAGAGCCTTTCCCAGGGCAGAGAACAAGCGTCGGATGAGCGTGGCTCCTCAAACCAGTATGTCAAAGCCCCGATGCACAGGCCCAGCAGTTTTCTTAGTGAACCAGCAGGTTACGAGCCACGCTCTGCTGGAAGAAACAGCATCAGCACCAGCAAGAAACGCAGCGGGAGAACGACAAACTGCTCGACTCATTGAAGAGTGGCTCCCAGTGCCCCTCGGCCTCTCGGCTCCTTAAGGGAGATGCCGCTAACTCCCTACTCCGAATGTCCATCCGCAGCAAATTATTTATAATTTGTCTCTGCGGCCTCTTTCCTAGGAAGCCACACTGCCTCCCCCGCTGCGGAGCGATGGTCCCCGGGCCGTGGAGGGGATGGAGGCGCAGGGAAAGAGGGAAAGGCCCCAAAACCGCACCAACAGCACTTCCTTCATCCCCTCCTCCCCTGCTAACAATAACAGCCCCAAGGAAGGAATCAAACCCAGTGATTTACTTAGAAATTAAACTTCACCATTAAAAAAAAAAATAATTATGGGAGCGCTTAACTCTTTCGCACCTCTGAGAGAGGCTGGGAAATGCCCCAGCCCTTTGGAAAAGGCGGGTTTTGCAGCAACAAGCGTCGCCTGGGCGAGGAAGCCCTTCGCAAACCCACTCCACGCATACCACAGCGGCGGCTCATCCCCGCCTTACTCACACAAACACATCCAACCTTTTGTCCTCTTCCCTCGCACCCCCTCCGCCCCTGGCGAGCAGTTAATTACCATCCCTGAGCAAGGGAGGACAAACCCTTCCATCCCAGCGACCTGTTTCCGAGCTCACCAAACCCTTGAGCGAGCCGCGCTGGCACCGGCCACCATGGGAAGTTTCCTCCTCCCAGTGATCACAAGGCACTTTGCGCCTGAACGTTCCCACACTCGTTTTATATATGTAAATTCACGACTTCGAGTCGCTTTCGTTACCCACAGCCACGTCTGAGTCTCTTCTCTTAAAGCGTGGCTTGAAATAAGCTGTCTGGATGGGATTTAAAAAGGAAGGAAAAAAGGCAGGAGCCTCACATCCCCGTCTCGGGCTCCGAGAGCGGCTCCTGCGCTGCCCATCCCAGCACAGACCCTGAGCTGCGCGGTGACAAACCAGATGTGATTTAAGGAGCACGCGACGGCAGCACGGACTGAAATCCCATTCGGATTCCCAAGCAAGAAGTCAGCGGCTATCGCCTCCGCCGGGCAGAGGCTGCAGGTTGAGCCGCCGGCTCTGCAAGAGCAGACGGACCTCTCGGCATTCACGGGAGTCGAGGGCGGCCTCCGACACGACCACGAAGTCCCCAAGGAGAGCTCAAAACCTCGGTGGCACTGAAAAGCCTCTGCTCTCCCAGCCGGCACCGAGAGCAGGACGGCAGCAGCGCTGGGCCAAAGAGCTGGAAACCAGCGTTTCCACCCAGCGGCTTCCCCAGGCCGTTTCGCAAAGTTTCACGATGGCTCGAAGTTGGGGACAGTGAAGGGAGTGATTAAATATTATTATTATTTGTCACGCCTGAAGTCACTATCAACTTGCAGCAGAAGTTTCGGGGGAGGTGGGGGGGGAAAAGCATCGATAAATTATCAACCCCCGGCCGAGGCGCGGATCTGGATGCGCGGATCCGGACGCGCCGCTGCTCAGCAGCCCAACGCGTTACGCAACGTCTCGGCTCTTTAAGTAGATATTTTAGGTAATTACGAAGCGCGAGGGGCACCAGATGGCTCCGGGGGGAGAAGAAGGTGGCAAAGCCTCATCAGAAACGACGGCGCGGAGAAAATGGGCTGAAAAAGCCTCGAAACGGGTCCCCGCGACCTTTCTCCAACCGGCTC
>VXBO01004075.1:0-185508 GCA_013400135.1 Rhinoptilus africanus
TGTCCTGGGCTGCAGCAAGAGAAATATGGCCAGCAGGGCCAGGGAGGGGNATGGCCAGCAGGGGATTCTCCCCCTCTGCTCTGGTGAGATCCCCTCTGGAGCACTGTGTCCAGCTCTGGAGCCCCTGCTACAAGAAAGATCTGGACATGCTGGAATGTGTCCAGAGAAGGGCCATGAGGATGCTCAGAGGGCTGGAGCACCTCTCCTATGAAGACAGACAGAGAGTTGGGGTTGTTCAGTCTGGAGAAAAGAAGGCTCCGAGGAGACCTTATTGTGGCCCACCAGAATCTTAAGGGGGCCAACAAGAAAGCTGGGGAAGGACTATTTAGGATGTCTGGGAATGGTAGGACTAGAGGGAATGGATTAAAACTAGAGATGGGTCTCACAACAGATAAATGTGTGTGCATGTACAGGGGTGAGCGTGCGCCCGTGCTTACACCAGAGAGGTTTACAAATGCTCCGTACATTGCGAGGTCTCTTCTGAGAGGGAGGTGACTGCTGCCATGGAGGGTAAGACAGGATTCATCGTCTGCTTTACAGTCCAGCCCAGGCAGGTTGGATGGGTGTATGTTTTTCACACAAAGCTCTGTTAAAGTGCCTTCAGACAGACTTTTAGTCTCCACAGTTCACTGCACACCCTTGCCCCGAGTTGTCTCATATATAATTTAAATGTTTAATGCAAAGTAAAGCTAATGTTAACAATACGTATTTTTGAAGACTGACACTATAATGCTTTATTTCCTAAAGGAATAACTGGAGTGATCTATAAGCAAATATAAACTCAAGTAACACTGTCTGAACAGATATAAATTGTGCTCATCCTTGAGGAATCTTAGTTCACGCATCCCTTCCCCCTTCTCCACTAGGCAAAGTGCGATTTACTGTATGGTTTTCTTTCAGATGAGGTATTAAAAGCTGCAGCGCGCTCTATTCTGTATTGGTATTAATGATACCTTTGGAACTGTGACACCTTTGATATGTATTGTGCGGCGCTGACTGATGGCTCTTTCTGGCCTGGAAAGGTACTTTGTCTTGGCAGGTTTGTGCGGGCTGAGAGCGGAGGCCACAAGAATATTTTCATGTTGAGAATTTTAAATTAAAATAAAGTATCGTATCATTAAAGTTGAGATAGTAATACCCTCTAAAGTCACTGTAAACTTTTTGTCCATGCAGGAAATTATTAGATATTATCCTATCTTGGTTTGGGTTATTCTTTATTGCTTTTCGTTCCCAGAGTTGGTGGATGAGAATCCCCACAAGCAAGAGCAGGGACAGCAGAATCAGCCTCTTTGTGCATGTTCTCTCCCGTGCTTGCTGCAAGGGCCCCCACACTCTTTTATAAATGCGCAGAAGCAGCAATTTGGTAACCTATGACTAATATCTTCATTATCAGAAAGTGGTATCTTTCAATATACAACAAGTGGAGATGATACTAACATCAACACTGAAAAAAGGGATTTAGGGAAAGGGAAAAAAGATAAACGTAACAGATTAATTTGCGGCACATTTTTTTCTTAATCTGGGTGAAAACCTACTGTCTATAGTAAACATAGATCAAATAAACAAGAACTTGCAGACTGGTTATACATTTTCTTGCCTATTTCCTTTATTATACCAGTAATAGTTAAAAATAATTTTGCTTAAGAGAAGACTCACGTTCTGCTCTAAGATTTTAATTACGCTATCTGAAGCGTGAGCTGTGGTGAAGAGCACAGAAGGCTGGAGAGAAGAAGAAATTTAGCTGGGGTAGGAAATGAGATGGTTGTTAGGAACTGAAGGTATGAGCCACTCCACTGGTTAGCGATCCGTGCCATTTCTAGTGTTTACCCTGCAGAACCCCTTCTGCACTAGCACCGAGCATCAGGCCTCTCCCCAGTCTCGGTCGGAAACAGGGCTGTGCTGGCTGAGCTCCTTGGTCCCAGGAGCAGCCTCCTGAGGTCAGGTCTGAGAAGCACCAGCCGGGCAACATGGGAAACAACCGGTGCTGCTGCCTGCGCTGAACCTGGTCTATGAGTAGGTACCTTCACTCTCTAGGCTTGTCAATCCGTCACCAAGAAAAAATAGAAAGGAAAATTAAAAGGTTATGATGTTATCTTCTCCCAAAATAGGATTTCAGTCATCACAGAAGTGCTGCGCTTGGATACTTTCACTGAGGTTCCGCAGTCTGCTGACGTGTCCCCCACTGTCACCAGGACTGAGCTTCCTTTCGGTACTGCTAAAGGTCACGGAGCAGGAGGGAGGTGGAGGGATACCTCCACTTTAACCCTGAAGGCATTTTCTTATGGTCATTTATGTGAAGTAGAAAGAATTGAAAGTCTTTTTATGTTCTTCTACTGTTGTCGACAGCACTAAAACAAATAGTGCCTTCCGTTATTCAGCATTGTCTCAAGTCTATCAAAGACCAAAGGTTAGTTCCTACAAAAGGGTGCCGCTGCCTGAACCAGTCATTCAGGTAGTCTGGTTTCTTATACTTCTGAGCTAGCACGGAAAACAGAGGATCACAGATTGCAAGACCAGAAAACACTACTGAAAGCAATCTAAGGAAAAGAGAAAACCAACTGATAAGTCTCAAACACTACCTTTGGGAATGAAGAGAAATTAGCAAATGCCGCTATCCACTTTACTTGGAAAGACAGGGTTCAATGGCATCGATATATATTAGAAGAGAATCCCCTGCTATGAAAGCAAAGTAAGAGACTAATTCAGTTCTCAGGGCAAAGCAGAGGATAATAATGGTGCGTCTGAGCCCGTAAGGTGCCGAATGCCACATGGTTGCCTACAAGCTTAGAGAGGGGCTCAGCACTTCTGAGGGTCAAGCCTTTGGCACTCTGGCATTTGAGATTCAGTCTCTCTATAGATTGGGATTGATCTCCCCCGCCTCTGGATAAAAAAAACCCAAACAAACTGTAACCTTGAAATTGTCATCCAAACCTGGAGCCCAGCCAAAGCAGCAGCAGCAGAATCCCCTTGAGAAGCAGAACAGCAACCCCAGAGGTCACTATTGATGCATCAAATAGAAACAGTGGATTTTGACACAGCAAGGCCTTACATAATTTCATTGTTATTCAAAAACTGAAAGTGCAATCATATTTTTTTTTCCCCCTGAATGCAAAATTGCATTCATCTCCATTTAAACACTGATCCTCAGAGGGGTTTCTTAATATCCTTTTGGAATTGGAAATGCCCAGGCATGTCTGAAAGCTGTGCAGTTAGAGAAGACAACAATCTTACTCCATGGCGATAGGATGGCGCTTTGCTCCCCTCTGTGTTATTTTTGGGAGCAGAAGGAGCAGCCAGCAGGTTCAAAGCCGTACAGAGGAAGCCAGCCATATTCAAGCTAGCAGCGGCAGCAGTCAACTCTCCAGAAGGAGGGATAACAAGCGGTCAAGCTTTTACAATCCATGCAAAACAAATGAGTTTGGATTCTGGGTTTGGGGTTTGTATTTTTTGCTTTAGGTCAGGCAATATTCTCTGTTCAAATGAATAAAGAACTCAAGTATGTTGTAGGTTCTGTTTCCTCAAAAGCCTAAACCTCTTCAGATTCACCAAAACAGAGGAAAGCAAAGACCACAGAATAATATATTACATGTTTATGCTTAAACATCGCTCACTGTCATTGCATATGATTTCCTCACTTGTGATGGGGCAGCACCCAGCAGAGCGAGCAAACATGTAACTAAGATGCACCCTCCGCTCCCAGTGGTTAACCAAATGCAAAATTCCAGACATTTAAACTTCATACCTGCAGAATATCAATCTAGAAATCAGAAAGGGAGTAAGAAAAGGAAAGTAAATGGGTAACAGTATACATTATATATAAAAAGAGCTGCAAAAAAAAGTAAATTAAGAGGCCCTCAGATTCATCCAAGGGAGAAGTACTATATAAATAGGAATAAATGGAACGAACCAAGTGTTTTGAAGGAAAGTGGAAAGAGCTTGATTGCTCTATCAGTGACAGTGCTGGTTACACAGTACACCTACCAGGAATGCATTTTATTATCTAATATTTATCACTTTTGACGGTCACAGGTGTTCCTACTTCAAAAAGATTTTAGCAAATGCCCCTAACTGTGTGACATCTGGGTACTGTCAGCACACTAACAAGAGGTAACTTTTGCCACTAGACTCTGCTCTGGCAGATGTGGTTTTACTGCCACTGTTCGTTTCCTTCCCTGTTAAAATGCAAAACATTAGCTTTTACTCACAAATAGATGTAACCTCTTCTTTTCTACACCATGAAGTTATTCAGATCCTTACATACTGTTAGTCCAACCAGAAAAAAAATAGCAAGTAGAAAAAAGTTTTACTTGCTAGAGTACTGGGTCAGAGTCTCGAGTGAAATAAAGTCCATGGAGCTATTATGATTAACGCCTTTTGTTAAGTACCCTTAGCATGTTTTCCATGTTAAAAGAGTGTTTAATAAAAATCCTCAGTAAGGAAATGGGGAGTTTTCTGCCAACCTGCAGAGAGAACAAGCTGCTTTGAGGTAAGGCACAGTCAAGCTTGAAATATTTCGTGGAAAGTATTTTTCACAAAAACATCAAGAAAAATAATCTTTGGAAACTCCTTGTTTCTGGAACCCTGTATGTAGTACTGAGTAAAATTAACTTAAAATTAACAGTGTTAAATGCCAAAGACTGAGTTCCATTCAGCCGCTGCGGCACTCCCAAGGGCCCATGGAGGCATCCCCTGGGGACCTCCTCTCCCTTTGGATAGGAAGGGCTCCTCGCCAGCTGGCTTTTGATGATGGCCAACTGGGCCTGTGCCGGTGACTTCACGATCTCATTAGCATTTCACCTCCACAATAATCTCACACTGAGCAAGACCCCTGAGCCCAGGCCCCTGCCGCCTCCTGCTCTGCAGAACACAGCCCATCAGAGGGGCTACTAGCCCGGGAGCTGGGGAACTGGGTGTGTGCTGGGCTCAGCGCGTCTCAGCAAACACTGCCTGGTTTTGAGATTGCCTGGTTGCTGGAAAACTTCCTCCTGATGAGATCAGCTTTGTTGGGATGAGAATATGATGGAAGACATCCAAAATTTTTTTGCAGGAGGGTTTTTACCATCTTGTACTTTATTATCTCTTGCAGAAGCACCCAAACAGAACCTAGTAAGCTATAGCAAAAATACGCTTAGCTGAACAATTATCTGTATTAGGTGACTGTAACAATGGTAAAACATAGTGCATATTACAAATAACTGGCAGAAAAAGACAATAAAGTAACAAGTCTGTGAATATCTAAAAGAGAATAAAGAGAAAGAATATTATGAAGTCAGAAAAAAATTATAGGATGAAGTTTAACTAAATACTCAAGTTTGTATATTACTAAGGATGGACATAAAATTGCATCTAGACATTTCTGAAAGCGTGAACATCACGGATTCAATAAAATACCACAGGTCTAGGAAAGTTCCAATTTTAGGTAATATATTAATATCAATCTATGTCAGACTAGACAACCTACACTGATAGGGATAGAAATTCTATTCTCTGATGCAAGGTGTTTTTTTGCATATTAAATTATATAAAGCATTCTACACTTATGCCTAATTCTGTAGAAAATTAAAACCTATGATTATCAGTTGCCTAACAGCATCAATGTTATAAATTAAAGGCTTGGAATACAGGCCAGCAGCCTCTCAGCCGTATTTCAAACTTTTAGAAAATAATCCATTTTTGGCAGGCAATCTGACAAGTTCACAACTTTTGCTCATGGCTTGTATTATGCGTCATCAGTATTCATTTGTTCATCTCAGACCTATCAATTTCATTCATCAAAACCTAGGGTCGTTTAAAATGTGGCAGAAGTTTGCCACGTTATGTGGGTCATTTATGGAAATCAAGAACATGATTTAACATTAATATGCATAAAAATGACTAGAAATTATGCACCACAAATCCAGAACAGTTTGTGGCTTTTTAAACTCCAATGTGTAATACAAAGCAATTTTTTTTCAGTGAGAGACAGAAAAATTCATGTGGAAAAAAGATATAATTACTAAATGGAAATCTAGCTTAGTTGAAGCTATGTAGAGTATTAATGTTATTCTCATCACAGCAGGGTATTGGTAAATAAGACTTACATCTATGAATGTTAATTTTTAAAAGCAAAAAACTAGCACCTCTGCTTCAAATGGAAGCTAAGGCCTATGTGGTTTTGAGTTCTGGTAAAGTTTACTGCAGGACTGTAGCACCACCATGTATGGGATGATCCTTGCTTTTAATAAAGAGTGAAGCAAAGAGCAGTCACAGCATTAACTGAAAATAAATGCAAACACTACAGAAAGCAGTTTGGCGAGAACGCATCACCAGAGCACGCTTGACTATATAACAACGGTGTAGACTAGCCAAGAGATTCCTAATTATTAGGGTTTAGTGCCATGCTGCCTTCTGCCACCACTGATTTACCATAACTACTTTTGTAGAACATTTTGCAGAGATTTTATCCTCTGACTAAAACGCAAAGACTTATGTGCAACAACGAACCAGCAGAAAATGAACACAAATTACAGGCTCCTCCCACTCCACCATCAGGCGAGAACTCAGCCTTTAGGAAGATTTTCTAAAGCTAATAAAGTTGAACTTGGACACAAGACAGCACAGTGTATATCATACTAGGAATAGCAGCCTAGCATTCATTCTGTTTCTCATTTTATGCTTCCAAAAAAACCACAGCCAAGTTGTCCTCTTTATTTTCTTCCCATTTCTGACATCGTATTCAGCTCTCTAACATTAAAAAGCTTGGAGTAAGAGCAGGGGGATGACAAAACACACACACACAAATCCATTAGCTCAGTACATTTAGGAAAGGGGTTTGGCCCTGCATCATCGCTCCTTCCAGGCCTCCCCAGTGTATCCGTCTCCTACAGCCATTTATCCCTTGCGTGTCACCTGCACTGGCTTTACTGGGCTCTTCTTCTGCATCATTTGCCACACGAACATCCGACTGCACCTCCCTCCCGCTGGGGGCTGACCCCAGCACCATGACGAAAACCCAACAGATGAGGTGCTGCACCCCAGTTTGCCCACCCCTGCGCCCTGGCGGCTTCAGGAAAATGCCTCCCACTTCCTAGGTTTGCCTCGGAAGTTTAGCTCAAACAATAGCCTTATCCAAAACAGATCTCTGCTGCAGCAAAGCCTTGGGCTGTAATGAGATTGCCAGGGAATTGTGAATGGTCTTTCGCAATACCGTTATTACCGACGTGCAGCCAAAGCCACTCCAGGCCTTGCCAGAGGCTCACAAACACGGGAGCACCCAGGAGGGGACATGCAGCATGTGGGCAGCAGCCGCAGGCAGCACCAGCCTCACCATTGCGAGGGTGTTGCCGCAATTAATTTAACTTAAATTCATGCTGAAGCAGGGCGACAAAGGGATCTTGGAATGAAACTGTGCTGCTTCCACTATTCCCATTGTTCTTGCCATGCAGGACGGAGTCCTGGGTGCTGGGAGGTGGGAGCCTGCAGGCACTGGGCATCCTGCAAGGGGGGGTCTCCTGCTGAACCCCCTTCCAGGAGTCCCCCATGCGTCACTTGGTGCCAGGCAAAGGCAGAACAGCTCAATGGGGGGTGCTGCTCCCGGCAGGGCCCCATCGGCCGTGTTGGACAGGTAGAGCTCCCTTTTGCCCTGGCGTCAGAGCTTGCCTACGAACACAAGCCTAAATTCAGAAAAAACTGTGAAGAAGTCTGTAATCCTGCTAATGTCAAAATCAATAGCTTTGCCATTAACATCGCTGTGAGTGAAGTCAGCACACTGAAATCACTTCGACTGAAAATGTATTTCCTCAATCGCACCTGACGTAGTGATTCCGACTTGCTAATCCACAGCCTCTGCCCGACATCCTCTTCACTCAGAGCACCCCAGTTTCACGGACTAGTTCCCAGTACAGGAACTTATTGCCCCATATAAGATAACAACAACAACAAAAAAGACAAAACTCTCTCTAGGGAGTGTAATGGGATTCTAGCAACTTACTTTCTGCTCCTTACTTCCCTTGATTGAAGTTTTATTTTCATACTTCTTGACACACAGTGACTCTGAATCTCTAAGGCTCAGAAGACCAAAACTGATGCGTAAAAGATAGTTACATATCTTTAAATGGCTACTGAAGTTAGTTTTATCTTTATAAGCAAGAGTATTTTATTTCGTACCAAAGTAAATACATTTTGGAGTGTGTTCTTACGAGTTTGGTACTGATGAAGTTCTTTTCGATAAGATAAAGAATGTTTTACTTTGCCAGAGTGTTACACTTTCAATCTTCCTAAAGAATGCGAAGAACATGTAAATTCAAGTATAGGTGCTAAACAAAAGAATAGAAATCTTTAAAATTATAAAAAAGAAATGGCAAAGCATTGTAGATTATTTTCTTGGATATATTTGTTGTGAGTCTTCAAAAAATTTCTGTAGTTTTACTAATATACTAAATTACATTAAAAAACCAACTTTCCTCAAAGACCAAATATTGCTGAAATTTTTCTTAAACGGTGGGTGCATGAGGATAGAGAGAAAAAGAATAAACCCACCATGATTGCTCACCGTCTCCTCCAAATTTGATACACAGAAGTTTATGGATTCAGGAAGGTGAGACTTTATCATTTATTTACAAAAACTATGGAGTTTGATTCTGAATTCACTCCTGCTCATAAAGCTTCTCTGATCTGGGCTACGTAATATGTAAAATCCACCGCCTTCAACATGCACCATATAGAAGGTAAAAACAAACAACAAGATTATAGCTACGTTTTTGATCCTGTTTTGTAACAGCAAAATGCATTAGCAGGAAATAATCCAGCAGTCTGCTATACTGGCTCTCTTTTATCTATTTTTGTTTAGGTTTTGTTGAAATCAACACCTTCTATCAGGGTAAGAATTTCTGTTTCATTTGTTTGCTCATTAAGAACAAGAAAGTGCATAATCCAGAAAGGCTTGATGTACAGATGAAGCTGTCAAGAGCAATACGAATTCTAACAGAGCAGTTCCTCAAATGTGATAATTACTATTTATTTTATAGGCTTACACATGACATCCCATTATTAAAGTAACTCCCACTTCAGCTCTTATTACTAGCCACACTTTTCAATCTCTTATCGACCCCAAGCAAAACTGTATTTTTCTGCACAGCAACAACAAAAAGCTAACACTCAACATTTACTTTACCAGGAATTACTCTCAAAGCTATTTACACATTTTAAAAGGTGCCTCATTTGAAAATACCGATGGCATCCATTAGAGATTGAAATTGCCCTTTAGAATAGGCTGGATAAATCAAAGTGTAGGGAAAACCAGCAGGACTTTCAGAAGCATTTGGAGCCAGTCCAGCTGAGTTCCCATACAGATCAATGGGGGTTTTACCACCACTTTCAAGGACAATAGGGATCAGAAGGGAAGAGCCATGCAGCTGCTTCATGCAGAATTCTGAAAGCACAGATTGGATAAGTTACAGGGATTTTGCAGGCCAGCTAAAAATCTGTACCTGGCACAGTGGGGTCAGCCTATGGTTTCATTCAGAAAGGCAGTAAATAATCCGCCAGTGCTTCCCACAAGCAGACTGCAGTCTGCCATAGGGCCCTGCTCGGTGTGGTTTGGCTGCAGATCCTCTTTCCAGCCATTGATTGTTACTACCTCCTCTATTATTTATTATTCCATGAGTATGAAGTGATGACCTGTCACAGTTTTGGCTTAAGCCAGCATTCTCCTGAATGGATTTTACTCCTGCATGTAGAGGCAATACAAATGTTCCCCCACCAACCAGCCAGGAAGACAGACACCAAACTACTCCACACCACCAGGAGTAAGCTGCACTCTTCCCTATGCCGATGTAGAGGGATCTGTCAGAGTACTCTGGTCAAGAGCTGGGGGAGGGCAGAATTTTGAACCTAAAAGATTAAATTGGCAAATAAGAATAAATTTAAAAACCCAATAGCCACAAGAATAGGAAAAGTCTCTTGCAGGGAAGAAGGAATGGAGATCCCATGGATTGGGGGAGAGAGGAAGAGCAATCATAAAAAGGACCAGCAATTGTTAATAACAGGAGCAGAGCAGAAGAGGACATGCTGGATTGTGTCCAGTGGAAAGTGAGCAAGGAAAGAGTCCAAAAAGAGCAGAAAAGTCAAAGAAAGCAGTCCACGGACCATACCCAAGCTTTGTAAAAGCGAAGGGTGATGAGATCAGAGTCTTACAGGTCAGGGGAGATCTCAGTGTCTGTGAAATACGGGTTCTTCCTCAATGGTATTGTATGTATTTGTTACATGGATGGCAGACTTTTGATCATATATGCTTTCAGAGACGCAGTGCCCTAGCGAAGCACACTAGCAAACATCACAACACAATAAGATTGTAGAAAGTATAGGATTTTAGGGGATTTTCACTGAACATCTTCAAAAAAAAAAGCACAGCTGACCGAAACCACTATTGAGATCCATTGGAGAGCCTAATAATAAAGACAGCACATATATACCACACAACTAACACCAAGATTTAGACAGGCTGCTTGCTCCTGACAAACACTTTCATTAATAGCACAACATCAGTCTTGAGGATCCCACTGCTTTTTTGCTCCCAGATGTCAAACAGCCCGCAGAGACCGACAGCCACACACCGTCACGCCTGCGGTTCTGCTAAGTGTGCCGGTATGCGTGTATGGGCGGATTTTCCCATAATGGGAAAGTTCCCAAATGAAGGAGCAGTAATGACTATACAAGATCCACACACTAAGTTAAAAAAAGTATCCCGCAAAATTTCACAACAAAAATATGGACACTAACGCCTTCCGTTACTGCCAGCAACAGGGGAGATGACCAGCATTCAACCACTGACGCTTATATGACTTCTTTTTAAAGATTTCTCTGCTACCCTTTGTTTTGATATGCTTTTAGTCTGGTCAATTCTGCTCCCTTTTTTCAGGAACTGAGAGTTATACTGGAACATTTAACAATCTTATTTTTTTGTGAAGTAACTTTTTTTTTAGTCAGAATTATTATAATTATATTCAATACACTCTTTCTTGCAGCCTATCACCCAGATGGCTCTGTTGAAGGAATGGAAAAGCTAATATAATATACAAAAATGAAAGTTACCAGTAGGTCTGATATTGTTTAAGTGACTGAAGACTTCTGCGTCCCCCCACCTCCCCCTCGAGATAAAATGCAGCATCCTCAAAACTAGCACCCATACTCTGTGATACAGAGGAAAGCAGATTTGTAAATGCTGAAGAAGCACGTTTGATATTTATGTTTTTATATTCCTTTGATCATCAATTAGTTGCTAAAATGCAGATAAAGGATCACTTACCTATACACACTTTAAGATGAACTTTAAGAACCATACACAAAAAAACCCTAAAAAAATCAGATTTATTGGCCACCACAGCTGAACTCGAGCTCAGTTAAGCATGAATAAGTGGAAGACTAATCTATAATTTCACCTAAAACATTTCCTAAATGATCTTTTTCATTTAACTGAAGGGAGTATGATAAACAGGTCTCAAATGAGCATTGGCATGTTCTACTATGAATTTCATTATACCATTGAATTCTAATGTTTCAGGAGAGGTGTCACAGAGAACTTAATTAATATTCACCCCCAAAATGGCTACTGTAACAAAATTCAGAATAGGAAATAACATCCATCTCCTCCTGCATTTGTCAGATTGCACCGTCAGACGCTGCAGTCTGAAAAGTTACACAGAAATTGCAAGAAGGTATCACTTTCAGTTTTAATTCCCCATTTCTTAATTGATTTTAAAAGTATTTTGGATTTTTTTTACACAAGACATCCTAACGTAAAACGGCCATCATGAGAGATAAATGGCAGCCATCAGGGGACACAGAAGTGGCGTGACACTTCCTAAGATCCAGTTTAAAGGGAATATTGAATTTTCCCCTGTGTAAAACTAAAATTATCTCCACACATAGAAGTCATACAACATTTATGCTGTATAGCTCATGTTTGAACATGTAACTTATCAAGGAATTGTAAAGGCTGGGTTATATTGATTTTTCCAAATTATTTTTACCCTTATATGGTTGTCCTATCAGTAAGGACATATATGCATCTTACCAAAAGGTATTTTAAACCATTATTTAGACCTACATCACAAGATACATGAACACGAAGGAAGAAATGAAAATATACATAGTGGGAAAGAATTGTTTTGTCTTTCCTCAGAAGATACGACTTTGCAATTTTTGCTACGTCATTTTCACAGCAGGAAGGGAATTAGTTATATCCCTTTCTTACAACTATGTTATGTGGCTTACTTTATTTCGGTTGGTAAAGCACTTTAATTTCTTGGATGAAAGCTGCTAAAGAAGTGCAAGTAATTTCTATTTTTAAAGTCATTTCAACCTCAGTGTTATACTTCAAAGACCTCAAAGCTCTTACCCCAAATTCCACTTCAGAAAAACAAGACTGTTGTGCTGCCTTAATTAGTGCCGAGGGTGTCAAAAACCACCACAGATACCATTCAGTTCGGTGATTGCCTCAATACAGATTTCTTAACCCCACTGATGACAACGTTAAGGACAGGGCTGTAAGACTCTCCCCCCAGTGACCTCTGTGGAAGCTCTCCTGCGACACACCACACCGCTGCCAGTTTCCTCCTCGTTCTTTCACTGGCATAAATCAGACTCTCTTGAAGACTAGAAAGGAAAGAAATCTGACAGTTCTAAAATCCAGCTCCCCTCCAGCCTCTCTCCTCCAATTCAGGTATGAAGAGATGGAAGCTGAACTGTAAGCCTTTAGCTCTCCAGATGGAGCTCTGCATTGGGGAGTGACAAAAATTGAGAGATAGTAAGAGGCTGCTACTCATTTTTTTTTTCCTCTTGTCTTTCCAGATTCACCATGAACTACTTAGACTAGCAACTTCAGCTATGTTTCCAGTACATATGGACAACACTTATTGATGATTATTCCATTGGACAAGTCTACCAGCAAAATAGCTGAGAAGCAGCGGACTCCAAAACCAAGATCACTTTTCACTTAAACTGACGGGTCTCCTTCCTCAAGTTAATAAAACAGAGGAAGCAGGTAGTGATGGGTAGCCACGGAGTAGTACAGAACCAAAATGTAATAGTCCAAAATGATACTCGAACATTAGGGAAAAAATCCAAACCATAAATCGTTTGTTCTTCAATATGGCTCTGTAGAGCAGGTTAGCTACCATGTTTACATTTCACTAATTATGTTGTTTTGTCAAATGGATCTCATCTGGGCTGAACTGAGTGATGTTGCCCCCCACATCATCATCTTGCTAGCTTGATATCCAACTTCATATACCATGACAAGGCAACATTTTTATGAACAAGCCTAGTGTCTGTGATCTGCCTTCGTATGAAATTAGTTTCTTCCCAAATGCCTGTTATTCCAGTTGTTAAATTACTTTAAGTCATGCTCCAAGGCATGTATAGTATACGACAATCAAACAGGAACAACACTTTGCATATCATTAAATGCCAAATTCTTTCTGCCACTCTGGAAGCAGAACTGCAGCCAGAAATGTGTGCTTTCTATGCTTCTTTGCAATTCCAATTGCCAAGTGAACACAGGCTGGGGAAGCAGTTCTGCCAAGTGTCAGCGCTGCGTTAATATTGTTATTATTCTCTGCGAGCAAAGTATATAATGCTATTTTCTCCAAAGGCATTATTGATACCAAGGATTAGCATTACAATTTGTATAATTATTGCAGTGCCCACAGGACTTCATGTCATCAAATATTTATACAACTGAGAATAGTTGAGTGCAAATGATTTTAGATGCCTTGCTGGACCTTTGGAAGAAAAGACTGATCAGATCAGGTAGCTAATTCAAAGGAAAAGCATAGCACAGTATTGTCACAGGATGCTTGAGAGATATTTGGTCTCAGGATAACCTTGGAATCTCTACTACTACATTTCTAGTTTTCTTAATCAAGGGCCCTCAGCTTCTGTACTATGGGTTGGGTTTTTCACCTGCTAAGAACCTATCTAGGTTTAAGCATCCCGTGTCCCCTTGTCACTTCACATGACCTGCCCCTCCAGTAGCCACTCTCTGCTTGCTCTGCTTTCAGCCTCCACCCCACAAATACCTGCTCAGAACACAGCACGTAACACCGAGTTACCCAACTGATACTACCTGCTATCAATGTGGCCTTCAGTGACAGTATTAATGGATTGCTCTTTTTTTTTTTTAATGGCAACAGCAGGACTGCCTATGAAAAAACACTGATTCATTCTAAGATATACTCTGTCAAATATTTCTAAATTAGGAAACTATTAATGCACTTTGTTTAAAATCCTATATAGTTTGAAGTCAAAAGGCAAATATCCCATTTCTTTCTTAAAGAGACACAAGGTAATGCCTTTATCTTTACCAAGGCTCTGAAACCAAGGCAGATTTTAGAACAAAGACATACACAGGGTAAAAAAAAGGTAGTATCAATCAGGCACTTTCTCAGGATGGCTGTTCAATGAACAGGCCTTAGTATGAACTCCGTGCTCTAGTAGAGATTGCACCAAATTCAAAGGAAGCTCTCGGGTGTACTAAGACGAACACAGGATCCAGCATCAGGCCTGTGCAGCTTCCAGCTGGCCACTTTATTTCAGTCTTGAAAAGAATTCCATTTGAGATTGTTTCAATAGATAATATTGAAAAGATCAAGAGCAGGATCTTATAAGTAACACTCCATTGAAGATAAAGCAATTAGCAAGTTAGCAAGATACTAGGCAACTACAATTTGAATATCAGCATTGTAGGAGAAACAGTATAATCATGGGTTAGGATGTTAGAAACACCTTGCATTAAGATTGTCAAAACCTCTATTGTCTTTCCTCAGTGGCTTGTATTTGGTCTAAGTATAGGCAACATTACTTCTACAAATATCTACAGTGCTCTGAAAACTTGTCTTTTAATTTTGCAGCTAGAAAAAGGTTTGCACATGAAAAATCCAAGTACAGTATACGCTGCTGTGTATCTTCAACTTTTTTTTTCCCTCAAAGTATAGTCTATTCATAACAAAAATTCTGGAACTGGCAACACTGCGATGGAAGCAGTACTATACTCCTGCAAAAACAAAGTTAAAAAGACATGAGGGACTAGATAGTATATGATCTCTCTTCTACCAAGTGGGTTCCTATTCAAAACAGATCAGGACTTGGATGAGTATTTCCTTGGAAAATAATGGTGCCTGAAAGTCACTTTGAAACCAGCATAACTCAAATTTTCCAACTCCAGTGAGGTCAAATCAAGTTAAGTGAAGCAGAGAACATGGCCCACAACTCTACTGCACTGAAACATGGTCTGTGTCAGAAAACTCAGGCAATTGATTTAATTTTAGGTAAACATCTGAACTTAATACCCTGAGGGATCTCACAGATACCCTTCAACTAAATAACATTAATAACAGCAACTACTAAGTACGAAGAGGATCACTAGTTCCTAGCTCAAGTTTCCTTTTAGCTTGTCTTAACTGAAGTTGTATCACAGTAATTGCAAATGACTTTACTATCATTAACATTACTAAACTTCACGGAGAAAGCAGTCTGCAGGGACATTAAAATAAAATCAACTTTGCAAAATTAAAAGACACAACAACTCTTCTTTAAGGCACTGTGATACTAATTAACAACAATTGCTTTCTGGTTGAGGATTTCTTTGTTGTATAAATCAGAGAAGATGCTACATTTTGACTTACAGCAGGCAAATCAGCCAGCTATGGCTTTTGGGGGGAAGAGCTTTTGGGGGGAAGAGGGGAAAAAACCCAACCAAACAAACACCACTCCAACAAAACCTGGTAAACAATTCAGTTCAGTGCAAGGGTAGTGAAATGCACACCCTTCTCATCCAGGAGACAAGCTTTAGACAAAACGCTTCATGTCACGTGACAGCAATTAGGGAAGGAAACGAAATTTCAGCACAGTCTTCTGAGTAGACACCAGCAGCAGTTACCATTCCAGTTTTGTATCAAGTCTTTCCTCACACCAATAACCCTTTTGGCTGCTTCTTACAGGTGTGTCAAGATCTCTGCCCTTTCTGTAACTGCTGCGGAGCTGCACGCAGAACAAATGCGGAGAGCCTGGGAACCATCAGCACTACACAAAGTAATATATGCTGCAGTTTCACTGTCTTAAATTTTTCAGTTGTTCCCTTGGGACAGAAGAAATACCAGTTTTACATTTTTATGTGAGAAAATGTATTGCCACTATTTGAAAGGGATTTTTTTTTTTATATAAAGTTTGGAATCATGCTTTAAACTCATTTTTCCTAATTGCAAACCAAACTTTTATCCCCTTTTAGAAACAGCTGCAATATCCAAGCTCCCCTGAACCCCTCATTACTACCTTCTGCCTATTAGGAAAGAAGAATGATTATGCCAAAAGGGAAGGGACATCCTGCTGGAAATACACAGTACCAAACAGCAGACCTGGAAGGGAGACTGATCCATCAGAAACCAACCCAGAATTCAGCCTGCACAGGAGGTTCTCACTCCAGGTGACCAAAAGCTATGGAATGAGGCTTAGAATTAATATTAGCTCAATAGATGAATTATGATCACATCTTTATTTAAATTACTTTCTTAAATACAGAAGCAAACATGTGACTTATCTAAAAGTAAATAGTTATGTTTATTTGTAGGGAGTAGAGTTTTCGTAACTGATTGAGTGTATACAACAGAGTTTTGCAACTAACAGCAAAGCACGGATTCTTTGGACTATGCTATCACGAGGATGCACTGCTTTCAGACTAATCTGCTGTGACTTTAGCAGGTAGGGTTTCTTTGTTTTTAGCTCTTAATGTAGAAAAAAGCAATTAAGATATGGAAGATATGAAGACAGCAGTTTCTAGTATTTACAGCTACATAGCTGGGTTATGGAGATTCTTGTTTAGGGCACACAACGCTGAACTCTCACTTGCACTGAAGAACAGAAAAAGAGTTCAGGGAAAATATTTACATAATAGTACATTGTCAAAGATGCAATATTTGACCATTTCCAGTCCTTAATAACAGCCTGTTGTATCAGGATGGAAATGGGTCCATTAAAAGAAGGGAAGTTTGTTTTCCATTTGCATGCATAGCAGAAGGTCTCCCGAAATAAGATCAGGACGGTACTTAAAGCTGACCCAAACAGGAGTGAGTGACATGTTCTCATGAAGGATCCTTCTGTCTCCAAGAACTCTAGGTTCTCTTTGTACCACCTCACACAGAATTGAGACAGAGACACCTCAGGGTCATCCTTGCTCAATCTACTTCACTCCTGAAATTCCCCTCAGCTGTCCCTCTCTCCCCAGTCATAAACTCCTCTGACCCCTTCAATTCTCTTTACGTCCTACAACTCTGCACCTTTAAGCCTCTCCTAACCCCCAACTCTGTCTGCAAAGGAACAACTGTTCTTTCTCCTCCACTCTGTGTATCCTTCTCAGCTACTGAAAAAAGACAGGTAGAGAGCTATAGCCTTCTCATACTTCAGAAAATAAAAGAGCTCAGAAGATGTACAACCCAAGGAGCAGTCCCAAAAGACTGGGTTTTTCCAATTCATAACTGTAAAGGCAACAACTGAAGCTTGAAGGAGTCACAAGAGTAGGAAAAGAGCTGAGCTGGAAGCAGTCAACTCCAGCCTTCTCAGACACCCAGTTGATTTGTCCTCCCATCCTAGATTACAACTCACTTTGCATACGCCTTGAGCCTGTTCTGCATAGCTCCCAGCTGCACTTCTTCCCCAGCAAGCAATGTCATTTCTTGAGACTCTGCTAGTTCCTAATGATGTGGAATATAATGTGTCACCACTGAATGCAGTTAAGAAATATGCAAAAAGAGAAAATGCTAAACTTGAAAGAAAATCCTGTCTTAGCATAGTATTAGACTAATCATGTGAAAATGTTTATTTGCTACGAAGTCACAGTTATTAAACAAATTGGTCCATTCTGCAGTGCCACAGTACCCTTACATGGTGTTGCAAGATTTCTTTAAAATTACATTGAAAGAGATACATTCAGCTAATGAAATTAATGAGCTTTAATACTCCCTTGAAGTACAGGTTTTCAGCACAAATTTGCTTCATTATCACAGCTCTGTAAGCCTTGTAATGCATAATGGTCACTGATCCTACCCAGAACACAGTGAAACATGGCAAAAGTTTAATTGTACATGCACCTACATTTTAAAGCAAATAAGGCAGTCTCCAAGGCTATTAATATAACAGACGCCTTTTGTAATTAAAGGGATAATGTCCAAAGATTAGCTGGAAAGTATTTTAATTAAAGTTAGTAAATTACCATTGAAGTCATCATTACATGGAAACTGAATGAAAATTAGATGCTTAATTTTGCAACAGTGCAGGAACAACAGTAAGTTTTCCATTTGTCTCTCACACAGAAGCCCACCTTACACGCTGAAACACCTGATTTGGTACAAGTTTTCCTCCTTTGCTTAACACATACTGTGCTGTAAGGAAAGAACCAGGTCTGGTGCACTGCAATATGGACTTTATTTTTCTTCCTGCCATTCTCACATAGACAGCTGTTTAAAGTCTCATTCAAAAAGGGGAACATTCACATAAAAAGTCATTTTAATGAGTTCATAAAAGTATATTCACATAAACCACAATAATAGAACTGGAAAACACTTTCTATGGACACCATTTTAATGAATGGGTAAAGAGTCACAGGAGGACTCAATAACTTTACTTGAATGCATCAGCAGTACAAATACAAATCCATTACAGGAGGTCCATCTAAAAATGTATTTCAATAGCTCAATTTAGTAAAGGTTTACGAGGTCTTTGGATGGTAAAAAGTGACTCTGGCAAGTAGTTAACATAACTAATTATAAGAGCACTTTTTTTTCTCTAGACAGAGAAAGTCATCTATTCTTTTTTTATATTAAACTGAGTAAGCGCACACACGTGTGTCTACCTTGTCAATTTTAAATTATTCAGTGCAGTAATTTGTGACATTAGACTGCATTTCTACAGTTGGCCTTCTGTGTCACTAACATATCTAAACTCTCCAGGCCATTCACAGACTGAAAACGGTCAAACACAAAGTTTAAGAAAACAGTTACATAGATATAGCCTTTAGAGCACTATGGTGAAATCCCTGAACGAACAGTAACAGTTTTTATGCCCATTGTTCACCAGAAACCTGAAATTAGATTTGCAGGTGGTACCCCTCAGGAAGCAGTAAATGCCCATGTTTTTGTGCTATTAATCAAGGGAAGTGACAAGAAAGGGGTGAGAGCAGTAATCACGTGTATGTCCAGTTGTGGTAGAGGAGCTGTGAAATCTAGAGATGGAAGATCTTTTTCTTTGCTGACGAGACACCTCCAAAGTAAGAAGGTAAATTTAAAAGCAGGCAAAGCCACCAAGGCTGAGGGGGGGTGAAGAGAGGGAAAAACAGCCAAGTAGTTGAGTAATTCCTATCAAGCCAATGCTGCTGCTGAGAGCAAGCACCCAAGAACTTCCTCCTCCAGCCCTGGATTTTACAAGCTCTTCTCTGCCCAAATAACTACTGTAAGTCCACATGGATAGAAGAAACAATATTCTTTGTAACTGTCAAACCCAGCACAAGCTATTTGTGGGAACTATTTTATATTTTATTACTGCATTAACATTCAGCATACTGCGCACCATACTGCACGTTTATCCTCTCTGGTCTGGCACTAGCGAATCTCTGTGAGCACTCGGCCAATCTGGGTGGAATCCATGTGAGAGACTACTTTTATCAATAATTCCCTTTTACTAACAGGGTCACCATTACACTTGCACTAGATGCACTGCACTGAATTACACAAAAGAGCCCAAACCAAAGTGGCCTTGGTCTGTTGGAAAGCTCATTATGATGGCTTTCATGAGACGTGGGTGCCGCACAGTTCCCATTGCAAAGGTTTCCCTTACCAGGCTAGAATCCTAGAATCCTAGAATCCTAGAATCCTAGAATCCTAGAATCCTAGAATCCTAGAATCCTAGAATCCTAGAATCCTAGAATCCTAGAATCCTAGAATCCTAGAATCCTAGAANTGATTCATTTGAACA
The DNA here is from genome assembly GCA_013400135.1 of Rhinoptilus africanus. Classification (NCBI taxonomy): domain Eukaryota; kingdom Metazoa; phylum Chordata; class Aves; order Charadriiformes; family Glareolidae; genus Rhinoptilus; species Rhinoptilus africanus. The sequence goes on from VXBO01004075.1 coordinate 19,999, forward strand.
ATTGTTATGTGGATTGTACAGGGCAGACATTTTTGGAACTCCAGTAACAGCAAGGAATATGTTTATTACTTGCTCTGTTAATTCACCAGGAGGCGGCAGACAAAGTTTAATTCTGTTCACTCAGCAGGAAAAGCCTTCTGGTGCCCCTGGCGCTGGTCAGACAGACGGTGTTTTCCATATTGGCTTAAATTGCTGTAACATGGATGAAATGTGTGTTTTAAAGATGGATGCACTAATCACTTTACCTTTCTAAATTAAAATTACCGTTCCTGCAATGATGGGCAGAGCAAAGGGCAGACTGTCAAAGCTGGTTGACAAATACAATTCATTTCAAGACACCGGTTTACTGCACAACTTGCACCTCCACAGCACAAATACCTCCTATTGAGTCAAAAGCTGAGATATACCACAGAGATGAGCATACATCTAAATGCAGTGTCTCAAGTGTTATTGATTTTTATAGCCAGAATACGTTCAAAATTGCTGTTTTTACTGGTTTTGACCAGCTCTGTTGACTCCATTTACAAGAGTGTCTTTGCATTTCAAAAAAGTGTTTAGTGAGGAGACAAGGAGGAATCCATCAGAAAACAGCATACATTAAACTGCTGCAATCAACAACCCAGTGTTAATAGCACTGACAATGCTGAAACTGCCATTCTAGTTTGCTTCAGTCTTAAAAATATATTGAAAACTTTAAATTGCCCCTCTCCACTAACTCAGCACTGTACGTATTTTCTTTTTGTAACTAGACTTGCATGGAAATTTCTTACAATCTTTTTTTAACCTTTTTGCTATCGAGACTTCTGGCCGTACCTTAGTTATACCATTCCCAATTACCCAGTAACTTAGAATTTCTAACAGTTTGAGCTTCTCTCATGTGCTGTATTTCCTGCTTTTTAAATAGCAGGACACTATAATTAGCACTTAATAGTTACTTAATATATTCTATTACAGCAAAATGAATTAGGATCTTTATTAACCCAAACTGACAAATTATGACATTGTCTATGCAGTCACTGAGTATATCACTCCATTTGTATTGTGTTGTGTTGGCTTTCTTAGGATTCTACTGTATTTTCCTCATGCTGGGATAATAAGTCTCCTAAATTGCTATCTGCAATAAATTTCTTGTGAAATGGTTCAGTTTCCTTTTCCACTCCTTCATTTTCTGCTCTGAATAGAGAACCCTATAGTGAGACAGAGATTGCAAAGAAAAACAATTCAGAGAATACAAATCACTAGAGAGTTTGGAAGACGATAAAACCAACAGGTTGAGGGATTGCAAATGCACCAACTGGTCATTTCAGTTGCATTCACACCAAGTCTTATTCCAAAATATATTTGATAAGTCTGTCAATAATGTCATTACCTTTTATGTAATTTTTTTTTTTGCTTCTCTCCAGGTTTGACTCTGACAGCTGTGCCCTATTGATGCCTTTTGTCAGAAGCACATCACCCATTCTACAACAGCGACCCAACTCTCCTCTATCAAGACTCTCTCATTTACTCTCCATTGTATCCCATTCACCCCCCCCCTCAGAGGAAACTGCTACACCTCCTGGGTGCTTTTATTCTGTTCCTTCAAAGTAGCACCATTTTCTTGAGTCTTTGGCAGTTAACTCCTGCTCAAAGTCATGAGGCAAATGAACATGAGTTTTACTTCAGCAAATTGGGGCTTTTTGCCCTTTAAGAGTCAACTCAAGGAATAGAAGGCACAGTGCAGAACTCCTTTGGAGGAAGAAATTAGAAGCCTTGTAAAGGCTTCTCTTCCACACTTAGGTGATGAGAAGATCAACAAGATAATCGGTGGGCAGAGAGACTAACTGGGTAGAACTCTTGTGCAGTTGAGTAAGTGCGAAGACCTGATGTCTATTTAAAAGCCTGATATTAAATGAAATAGCGTTCTGACAAAGACCAAACAGAAAAAGAAGCCCCAAGAATTCTGCTTTGTTGTCCTGCTCACTCACCAGAACCAGTTCTAACAATATTTTAACAAGTGCCAGAGGACCTATGGATTTACAGTAAATTGTTTCATTTAGTCCTTTCTTCTTTCAAACCAAGTTCTATTCAAGTCAGGTTTGTAGCAGCAACATTGGCCTTCACTGCAAGGGGATACACGTAAAACTTTTATAAAAGGGGTCACCCCAAGCACTTTTTTCCAACAATAAACTTTTGACCACAGTGATATTTATATTCATGAGGAAAAATGCTCCCAAATGAGCATTTGAGCCTGAGCGTCTGGACTCTCAGACATGGCATAGCATAAGAGCAATAGCAGGGTAAAGAATGCTGCAAGTAACTGCTTTTAGGGTCTTAATGTATTTTGCTGTTTCCTTATTCTGCAGGAAAAACTGATATAATCCCAGCCCATAGGGTAAGGATGCCTACTTATGCCTGTAATCATCACCTCACCTTCTCTTTTCTACTTGGGACAGATCAATCCCATGCTTCATCAGTGGAGGCTGACTACCATCAATCTCCTTTTCCTTCCCAGCTACAGATACATCCATGCACACCTACCTCTCACTTTAAAGTCTAATATTTAGCTTCTGGAACCCAAAGTATCCAGGCATTGTCCATCACACCTTTAACAAACAAGTTATGTTTCAAAGGTCAACAGCAGAGTTGCATTAATTAATACCGGCATTTGGCTCTTTCCATCTTTGAGGGCGTTTGATTTAAATATGTGGAAGATTCATGCTCTAAATCTAGCTGGCTCATGGAAACAATGATCTACATCAGCTGACTGCAACTAATTCTGACCTGCCACTCTTACCTCAGGTGGCTCAGTCACACAGCCTTTTCCATTTTTAATGTAGTAATTTACTTTTTATCCCCCACCTGAACTATTGTGGGTTTGAAGCAGATGCATGGCACACTGAATTGCACAGCTGCATAGTACAAGAACTCAAGACTCCAACATAGATGTGTTTCCTTAGTACGAAAGACATTATGTGGGAAGGTTAAAACGCTATTCACATCGCATTTGTGCGGTGTATTCTAATGACAAGAAAAGTTTTAAAAAGTTAGTAAATAAATACCAGTTATTTATAAAATTAATCATAAATCTTGGAGCCACTAGAGTCTCAACAGTACCCTGAAGGCTTCTGATCCTTTGATTCCTTAGGAGAGCCATACATCACCATCAGTATTATAATCCCTTAAAATATACTGTCCCATTATCCTCAACATGAAGGAAGAAGAAACCACTTATGGCTCTCCTTCAGCAACAGGAGCATTTCTAAATAAGTTCTTTAAGAATGCTGTTTTACTTTTAGGCCTAATTAACTACTTTTAACTACTCTAGTTAATGACAGCTCTTTAGATAACATTAAACATATGCCACAAAGAATTGCTGGGTATAGAGAACAAGTTATCCCAAGAGTATGAATTCAATTGTTTGGGTTGTTTTGGTTTTTTGTTATTGTTGTTGGTGTTTTTTTCCCCAGAAAGTCCAAATAATAAAAGATTATTATTACTCCAAGATCTCAACCACAGAAAGGCTGATCACAGAAGCCCTGCAGTATGATTTTGGAGCAAGATACCTAAGCTTCACCCACGTATTCTTTTAACCTTCTAAATCTTTTCCCCAGCCTCTGTGCTATTTATAATACATAAGTAATTTTAAGCTTTAAAATTCAAACTGTGAACTGCTCTTCCTTCTTGAGCCACAGTATGTAGAGGCAGACTGAATTTCCTGAGGATCCAATGCTCTCCATCATATAAACCCCTCTATATAAACTTATATAGCTCTTTTACGGTAACGAAAAAGAACTTAAAAAAGGACTTAAAGAGTATCAGGGAGGAGAGAAAGAAGAACAAGGAACTGATTAACTTAGGACAATATAAAAGTATATTTGATGGATGCTTATTCAAGCAACAACTCCTTCTCTACCTTCCCGATTTTGCTCCACAGTAGAGAGACATTGTTAAAAGACAGCAGTTGTGAGAATACACTAAGTAACACCCTTACATACAACTCCATTAATTCACAGATGGTTTTCTGCTTTTTATGGATAACAAGAAGTGATTTGTAGAGTTACTCTGATTTAAAATACTGCATTAATAAGTAAGGTTACTTAAAACCTGAAGCTTCAATAAAGTTTAGTTATAAAGTAAGATGAGATGAATTTTAAGTCATTTTACTTTATCTTAAAGGATGAGCAGAATGGCATTGGATATTTGATCACATTTTTTAGTAGTAGGGTGATTTCCCCCCAAAAAAATGAGAATTAAGAAGCTTGTATAATCCATGTCAGCATTCCAGATCATTAAAAGAATTCAACACATCAGGCCATGTTTCTTATTCCATATTACTTTTTACTTGCTCAATGTAGAGTGTTCTGCTGGATTCCACACACACCCCCTCCCCCAAGATTCATCACCATTTGGCTCTGCCTTGTTTTTGCTTGGGCTTTTGCTGAGCAAAAGAATCAATATCTGTATAAGGCAATTTTTAATTAAACAAGCTGCTCTTATACAGACGTTTTCCTCTTTTTAATATTTATATACATACACACAAAAACCATGTAATTATCCACTATAAGCCATATTCAAAGCTTTCTGAAGTAAATGGAACGATTTTTGATTTCCTTGAGCTTTTGAATGAAGACCTAGAAGCAAGCATCACCAGAGATCTTACTCAGCCGAGTGGAAGAATATAGATCAATGTTCTTTTCTCCCTCAGTTGGTCCTGCCTGACTGCAACAGGAAGAAAATCAAATGCTAAAGAAACAGATGCTCTGATTTATTCAAGGAGTGCTGTGGAAAATTATCTGTCCAAAATTTTAGATTAAAAGTTAGTTAAGACTAAAGATGAAAGAAGAACAGAGTTTTACAGCAGATTTTGAAGGCTCAAAGAGATTTAAAGTGTTAGAATTGAAGATGTTGTCTCTGATAGAAGGTACAAGACAGAGTGGCAGAGGAATTGAAATATGAATGCCAAATGCAGCTAGGAAGTACACCTTTCCCCCCTCAAGTTTCCTTTGCTCTCATCTTTAATACCACACTGAATGAATTGGCTCAGAATTTGGGATGCAAAAAGCTAGTCTTCTGTGCAAGCATGTAAGACCATTACTGAACTGATGTACTTTATTTTAAGGGTAGCCTGTGAAAGAGCATTGCTTGAAGAATAATTGCATTTTCAAATAGTAGACCATCAGGTCCTTCTATGGTGAAAAATACAGACGTAGAGTTACAACTATTCACGTGGAATACTATGAACAGTCCGGGCAATCAGACTGAGGAAGGTCCAAGCAGAAGAACAAGAAGTGCCAGGCTTGCAGTTACCTTCAAGATTAACGTGCTGTAAGCACTGCAGTCATACCACTGCCCTAAAGAAGGAATGAGTTACAACAGTCCTGTGAACTGTGGTTTCCCCAAAAATATTGGTGCAATCTCATCACTAGTTGGTGCTGCAGAAGGCCACAAAAAGGACTTCCATCAGCATATTCTCCTCAGACCGTCCTACAGGCTCAAAGGCAGAATATATTTCCAAACCACATGTCAAGAAAATGAGCCGTGCCACAGAAAAGCTGCCATAATCTGCTTTGCTGCTTGCAGTGTCTGCTGTCACACTGGACTCGGTAGCTAGATCCTTACCTCAGGTCTGTTCCCTGCCACAGGGGATTTAAATCCACCTGCTTTGGTCTTACTCTCAGGCTGGGGACAGCAAAACACTGAAGATATAAAATTCCACCTTTGTGCAAAAGGTTTAAGGTCAGAATTCCAGCTCCCTACGCAGCTTTGGTGCCTATACAGGGTAAGCAACAAGTGATTCCTCAGCATTACAAGTTTTGACCTGGGGAGAAGCACAGCTTCTGGTTTAGGATGCCATGTCCCCTTTCTGTAGAGAAATCCAATGGCAGGGCACATTGCGCGGCACTCCGCTAAGGGGCTCAAACCAGGGTCTACTACGCAGAATTTAAAACTGCCTTTCTATCAAATTTTCTCGTTAAGACATACCGTGCAATGGAAGGGAAACAGTTTTGTGTCAATTTACACAGGATTCAATAAAAGCAAAAAAAGTTGTTTCCTATTAAAATCTACACAAGTTTTCTATTATCACGAGTATTATTAACTGGAGATATATATGCTAGATCTTCTTTTAATTATAGGCATATAACTTACACAAAAAGAAGTCATATCTTCCAAGTAATTACAGACAGCTCTAAAGTATATTATTGTATTATTAAATTAAAAAATCCGCTAGTAGAAAGATCAGAAATTAAATATGGAATCACCCAGCATTCAAAGAAATAGTAGCCAGAGACAGAAGTGTAATAAGCTAAATTATTCAGATTTAAAATACAATTTTCACACAGAAAAGAATTATACACAGCAGCATTTTGCTACAGTTTTCTAAATCAGATACAGCTACCAGCAAACTACTCAGCTCACATTAAGCGAGCAAAGAAGTAAACCCAGTTTATCCTGAAGAGCAGTCAAAGTTTTCCACCCCCCCCATGGAAATCCTTTCCAGAAAGATCCCCCATGTCTAGTAAGATGAGGAAAATGAACAACAGCATCATACAATCAGAGCACAGTGCGTTAAGCAATATTGTCTAGCCTCAGTTCTTCAAAACTTGTACATATCTATTTGATTTATGCCCTCTTTTTCAAGCTGAGAACTCAGAATCCCTTATGCCGTCCAACAGTAGCAAGACAAAGTCCTGAAGAAAGAGGCACAGGCCTTAATCCAGATGGATTAAGCCTGCAAGTCCTCACTATTAAGATACCAACAATCCAAGTCTGAATATTTTATCCATGTCTTTGTTCGTCCCTCAGGAGACAAATCTGGCAGTGTGATGACCACAGATGACTTACGACTCCCTGAAGTCAAGCTTCTTCATTTAACTTAGTCTAAACTGCCCCATAAATTGTACTACCCAGTCATAAGCCAGTTCAGCTTTCATTCCGCCCTAAGTCAGCAATGCTCACCCTGAATTAATGATGAGCCTTAATAAGATGCAAAACAGTAAAGATTAAAAAGGATCGTAATACATAAAACTGCATTTTGAGGTTGAGCTGGATATGGACTTAAAGCTGGCTCTTACATATTTTAAGTAGATTTAGAGCAGGAGAGCCAGGAAGCATTTTCAAAGCTAGTTTCAAGAGCCATTACTATGTGACCACGGGGAGGCAAACAAGTTCAGTAAAGTAAGTGCCTGTACTAGATACAGATATCTAAAGTGTACATCTCTTTATGCCTAAAACAAATGTTAAGGTCCAAAATATTGAAATGTCGTATCTTTCTTCCTCTATTAGTGTCCAGTAGGGAAGAGAACCAAAACTGCTAAAACACTGCGAGAAAGATTATCTTCAGGTTTATTTTTCTGGCTTTGCATGCTCAAAAAGGTCTAGAAATTTGTGGTAAATTCTAAACATCTGGATGCTTATTTAAGCTGAACTCAAAGCAAACCCTTGTGAAGTATGCCCTGCTACCCCCACGTTCCAGTAAGATCACAACTTGGCTACCGCATCAGAGGCTAAACCAAAGTCCGGCTGCACATGCGAAGTGCTGAACATCTTAACGTTCTGCAGCTTGCACAAGTGCTTCTAAACTTGGTATTTTTATAAGCCACTGCCACTGGTGAGTTTCGTCATGATTTTGTAATTATTGCCTTTCTCTTAGATTCATTTTCCTGTTCATGGATAGTACTCCGAGAAAATAAAGTAGAACATTTTCTCTCCCTACATGTCAATAGCACATATGTGAATGCTTTTTGTTGATTTTTTTCCCCATCATGTTTACACAGAGGAGTAAAAACTACAAACAAAAAGGCCCAAGAGGTTATTCAGTCTTAAACTATGTGAGAACCTTTGCAATTTTAAACAATTATCAACTACATTCATAGCAAGATTAAAAATAAGTTTTATTAGTAACCTAGGAAGTATATATATAGCCTAATATAAAGGCTGTTAAATTTTATAACGCAGTAACACCCTAGAAAGTGCTTGAAATGTCTGTCCACCCCCCCCTCCAGTGACTAAGCTGCCTTTGGCCACATCTCAGTAGGGAAATACACAACACACATGAGTTGGACTACATGAGACAGAGCGTGCTGGTTTCAAACTCTTACTGCACAAGCGTTTTTATTCTGGCTAATTCAGAGTGTCATCAGAGTGGATTAAAGAGAGAAGGGAAGAGAAAGAGCGAGGGAGAGAAGGTAAATTAATTCCTCCATACCAGAAAGCCAACTTTCAGTCAGCTTTTCCCTGGATGTTTGTATCTGCAAGCCTACCGAGGATTCCAGCAGAAGAAAGTCTATTAATTTTCCATGTACTTGTTGACGAAAAAGCTATCAGGATTATGGGTTGAATATTTCTAGAGTAGGGAAAGTAAGGGATGCAATTAATCTCTGTGAACTAAAATATACCTCTTTTCATTAATCTTTTATTGTAAATGAGCAAAGTAATTGAACCAGTACCACACTGTCAGAATAAATGCAATACCAGTGGGATATGCATGAGAGAGCACATACTGATTGAGTATTAAATATCTAACGGCAATAATTTATGGTTCATTACCTCTTTTTGGAGTTCCTTAGTTGCAGAGTGCTTGAATTTTAAGTAGACAGACTTTCAGCAGAAACTGCTTTCAAATGCTGAACATAGCAAATGCGCAAACCCCTCAATCTACTTCATTTTAAGAGTTTTGTACTTAGTTGAGCCAAACTCCATACCACCAGAAACACGGAAGCTATTTGCAACTTGAATTAATGCAATTGAAGATGCAGTGATGAATGCTTCAAGGATTATATGCAAAATGAAAATTAGAGATTAAAAACAGAATCATAACAGACTTCATGAAAAAATGGTCAAATACCTTGTTATATGTTTTCATATAAGGCAACTTCAAAAAGGCTAAATTCTAGAAGTGGTGGAAGCAAAGCACAGCCACTTAAATGACTATGTTAACTTGTATAATTTAGTTATCAAATTAAAAGTAATTACTCCAACTCTTCAAGGGGCAAAAATCAGACATCCACTTGTATAATTTTATGTATAAATAAAGTTAGCTCTGTATTATGACTCAAGTATTCCTGACAGCATCAGTTTTAGAGAGAATTGTGGCAATGGCTAGAGCTAGTGAGGATCTGGCCTCTTGCCTCCCCACCCCTTTCGCAGACTCCAAGCGGAATCACTTGCAGGGAAGATGTCACTTGTGCTAAATTGACACACCATGACCTCCTTTACCAACAGGCCTCCTGACAGATTCCAACTGTCCTGCTTTGACAGAACCTTTCAAGGATCAAAGAAAAGATCAAACTGAAAGTGGAAATAAATGCCTCAGTGTTTTTACACCCTCTTCATACAAGCCTAACTGAGTAAATCTGAGGCAAACCAGACAGGAGTCAGCCCACAGGCACAGATTTTAATCCTCCTCCTGAATTTTATTCCTCCTGCTGCCTACTGGAATTGGTCCTGGAATGGGTGCAAGGCTTTGTGGACTCCTGAGCCTGTCTGTTTCTCATGAATTCTGCTCATCTGTTGAAAATTAAACTGTCCTATTCAGACATTGCTCACTTGGCAACAGACTGCTCTATGTTTACTGTTTATTGATTTTTGTTAACTGGGACTATAGAGAAGAAGCATTTCAGTTTCAAAGTCGTCCCAGAGGACACTGGCAGGTTACAATCACTTATACCGTAAAAAAGCTTCATGTTAATTGGCTCTGTATTTACATATTATGAATGCATATTTTAATCTGTTTTACATGAATAAGTCCTCCACAATGAAGATTTCATTTCCTTTTTTAAAACAACATAACTACTTGCCTTATTTGAAGAGACAAATCTCTTCTAAATTGTTTTGACCTTTCCTAGTGTCCTTTCTTAAAGTGGAAGTTGTATCTGCTTTCTCAATTCAGGAATTTCTTATCTTAAAAGCAAATGGATGAACCCAACTTCAAACCGAACCCGTTCCATTGTGCTCTTTCTAGTTTGGCAAGTCACCCTATCTGTCTATATTTGAAACAGACAAATTCTTGACAAGCTCAACTAAATTATTTTTAGTCACAATAGACAAAAGGCTGAGAATAGACCACCTTCAGCAATAGACTGGAAAAGGTTTCTGGTCAAAACCAGAAAGAGACGGAGATATCCTGGACTAATAAAATAGGAAGGTCAGGACATCAACCTTGTCTCGAGCAGAACTGACTGAACATGGCACTCCTACATCTCAGAGGCGCCCTTGCCTGCCGAGGGTCCTGCTATTGCTGTTTAATACTTTGTCCTCAACCTTGGCAAAGTTTTGTTCTCCTCCTGTACAAATCTTTTGTTTGAAAGTTTCAAAGACAACCTGCATTAAGATGAAACACCTTCTTATCCAGCTCTAATTTCATCATCATCATATCAGGTCTCAGTCAAGACAAACCCAAGACCTTCAGTAAAATAATATCCACTTACTCAGCACAGTCTCTGGCTTCAATGCTTCATTTTTAGGCACAGAAAATTTTTAGTAGTAGCCACCTCCTCCGCCATCCCCCAGATATTTATCTGTACTCTGCCGTTTTCCAAGACCACAGGAAACATGAAAAGCCAGCTACGCTAGGTTCTGAAAACAGAGCAGGACAAAGCTTTGCTCAAAGTACCTGACTTGCTTTGCATAGCAGCCATGCATTTTCCTGAAGTATTAGCTCATAGCCAATATTGCTACTAGCAAAGATAAATGCCTCCATCTTAAGGCTTCAGGTGAAACCCCAATAAGGAAGCATCTTATATATTTCTATTTGTCATGCACCACATTTAAAGCATTGCAATAAAACAATTAAGCATATTCACAGGTGAGAACACTGCAGCCCTGAGTGTTATTATTCCATTTCTTTATTCTCAAATCACTTTCCTATTCCTTTAGTAAATATGGGTACTCTAGGGGCTTATCTGTCACTGTTCTATATCTTTCCAGCACCTTTGTAGCAATATGCTTCTGTGTTCTGAATTACACCCTGCAGAAATTACTTCCTGCCACTGAGACAGACCAATTCATTCATTACTACAAATCTATATGCATGTCTTTTCTATAGTATTTAAGAACGCAAGTCCTTCCACTTGGTAAGTGTATCAAGGCCTGTCTTTCTGGAGACAGTAGTACACGCAAAGTTCACAGTGTTTTTTATTGCAATTAGAAGCTACCTGATGTTCCATGATCAATACAGTGAAAACATATGTGCATTAAATTAAAAAGTTAAATACAGGCAAACAAAAAAAACTAGTGACAAGCAAATGCGATGGAACAGTTACAAAGAGACAGTTACAGATTATATTTTTAATCTAAAAGCCATTCTATCATCATAGCAGCATCACAGCGGAATATAGTAGCAGAGTGCATATGGAATTTAATTTTGAATGATATTGAAAGGTCAGCACAGAATTGCTCAGCTCACATTTCTGTGAAGATAACATGTGTGAACTAGTTATTTCCTCCTTTTAACATATAATGACCTTGTCCATTGATTTAATGAGAAAATTATACATGCTGCACTCAGATTTAACAAACTCTTTAGAATTAAAGATATACGAAAGGAAGACAAAAATAAAAAAGGAATGAGATTGAGACCTCACACTTGCAACCCAACCATCTGGCAGAAGAAAGCCCAGCGATACCAACACCGTGACCTGTGGAGCCTTCGGTATGACACATGCTGGAGCAGAGGGGAAAAGCTGTGCAATAGCTCCTTTACCTCAGGTGCACCAACCTCGTTAACGTGATATAATGTGAACAATGCAGACCCTTAAAGTGCCAAGTCACACGTGTGCTGCACACAAGGAACAGAAAAAAGATGACAGTGGCTAAAACACTGAACTGTAATTGTAACTTGAGAAGACTTTTCTGATCTTAATTACACTCAAGTTGCTTAACCTATGTTAGGGCCATATGACTCAATTCCAAAGGTTCCAGTAGAATCCCTTGTCAAAAGAACATTCATTTGTTCACTGAAAAAAATCTCATTTAAATTGCCAATGAATTTTAGCATTTAAATTGATCTCCTCAATTCCTGTAACAAATATTGAGACCTGACACCATTAAAGAATCTCTTCTAATGCTTAAGTGGAGTGAATAAGAATTATTTCTTTCTAGCTCTTTTATAGCCACTGCATAACCCTGACTATGTTTCTTTTATTCTCTATGGCTTTAGGCATCTGCAAATGGCCATCGTGCCAAAGATTTGAAATTTGTGTGATTAGCATCCCTAGGCCCCGTAAGACAGAACTAAATACTGTAAGTGTAATGACCTGCACTTGCTTTCCACTGCTTCCTAGTAGCAGCTGAAGAAATCAGGTTTGAGATACAGATATTTAAATAGATTGCTAATTGCTTGAGTATTACTTTTCTTGCTGATGAGATAAATCAGCAGTTAGGACATGGGAGAGAAACACTCCCAGATTCAAAAAGGCAGAAAGCTAGTTACAGTGCCCTCACTAAAGGGTATGTTTCTAAAATGGGGTCCTTTTGTTTTATTTTGGATCAGACACGATCAGGCTGCCTCATCTACTAGCCATCTACCAGAAAACGTCCTCCTATGGCAAAGACACAGCCCTGGATCAAAGCACACCTGCACTCAAGCGAGAGGTGTCATGGTCCCCATGGCTGATGCACTCTGCCAAGGCAGAACGGGGCCTTATTAGGTTATATTAAATATAGAGGTGACACCTGAAGCCTAACAAACAACTGGATATTGAAATTTATTTTGCTTTGGAAAAAAATTAAACCAAGAACAAACTTTAGACTACGGAATTTATGTTGTTTGTGATATTCCCCTCTGCTTACTTCAGAGCAAGTTGCTCACAAGAATATGAAAGTCTCCCAAAGAAAAACGCTGGATTCAATGAAATATGAAAGAAAAACAGTCATCCTAATACTCTTCATAGGTATCAGCCTTACACAAATCTGTCTCGTAGAAGAGATTAACAAGGTCCAATCCTCAGTACTGTGGGTTTAGGGGTCCGCAGATGAGTTTCTTGTTTAGGGTCTATCTTCCAAATATCCACAGTGTGGCAGTGTGGCATTCCAGCTGCAAACGTGTATTTACTTCCCTAGAGCCAGACAACAGCTAATGAAAAAAAAACCACCAGAAAAGCACATATGGTGGATGACAGGTCCTCTAAAACAACTATTTTGTTCTACAGCTCTGCTTCCATCAGTCTACATCATTTGCAATCATGGACATGGCCAGGCTCCCAGTCTAGAGTCTCCTGGGGTCCCATTTGGCACGGATGCCTGTGAAAGCAAGGGTGCAATACCGAGTGCTGGGTTACTGACAAGAGCTACTGAGGTCTGCGTTTGGGGATTGTGGAAAGGGTGGAATGGGAATAAAGAAGGCTTCTCTCTTCAGTTCTTTGAAAATCCATCCTAGCACTAACCTTTTGTATTCAGTGAAAGACTAAGTCTGAAGCAAATCGGTACTCGAAGGTCATGGGATGAAACAAAAAAATTAACATTCACAAAGCAGCTTAAAAAAATATTTCAGCCATCAAGACTGCAAGAAACTGTTTAGATGTAGGAAGTGCTACAGAGGTTTATTGACTGGTGTTTAACCAAACCTTCCAAAGTCATTTTTTTCCATCTTAAAATAACGTAAGACCATGAAAGGCTGGAGCAGCTCAGTCCCTCTCTCAGAAGGCAGCCTGAATTGCCATTCAGCTCTCCTGGGGGCTGTCACCAGCACTGCTTCATGCTTCTCATGGCTTTCAGTTGAAATACTGATCAAGTCTGGCCCTACTGAATTTGTACAATTAAAGTTTCAAGGTGATATGCTATGGCATAACATTAAGCATAGATTTCATTTGTCCTTCATTAATAATCAACCTTACAGTCAAATATCCATTAACATGAACTGCATAATAAAATCAACAACAATTTCAAATGAATTCCCATATGAACAAAACATTTCAAATGCTTAATATTTCACACTCCTCTCTCACCAGATACAGTTCAGTAGCAATCTAGGTCTTTGAAATCTTCATAATGCTTTTTATCTTTTGAAATGAAACATTTTCCTTAGACTTTCATATCATCCTTATTACTTTACATCAGTGCCAAGTCAATTCCCTTTTTGGATTACATCTGTCCTCTCATATCTCCTTTACCATTGCGCAAACAAAATCCTTCCTCTGGATCTTCTCTGGGTATTTACTCACAAAAAACCTGACAGTGTTCTAAACTAAATTAGCAGAATCATAGACAAAGGCAGCCCTCCCCTGCTTCATAGGCTGGCATGTACAAAAAGTAAGAGTTCAGAAAAATGCATGAAACAAGCAAAATTAACAGTTGGCTTGCTATATACAGCTTGTGTTGGCTATGTAGGCCCTTTAGTATCACCCACTGGTGTATTGAATTGTCATGAAAATCATCATTCAACAATGTAAATTTATGTCTTTTTTTCACTGTCCTTTAGAGGTTTTTTTTCTAAGGAAGAAAAATTTGATCTGGTATGCACATGTAACCTGGTGCTATTCTGTTCAGAAACATTAACATCAAGCTCCAAAGAACAAAACTCTCAGCCATAATCAGTATTAATAGAGAAAATTTTACCAATTGTGACTGGAACCTCTCACGATTTCAGATTTACCTGCTTTCATAGATATGAACAGTGTGATTGCTTATATTCTGCAGAGTAGAGGTGACTTTGTCATGCTCAAAATCTGTGCTTTTTGATGTTAACTAATTTCCTATGAAATCCTGTGAATGTAAGATAAGGAGGCTTTTACCTGAGAGCAGCTATGTCTGATAAGTGAGGTGTTTGATTAAGCTCAACTAAGATTAGGAGAAAGTTACTGATGCCTTATCTCAAAAGGCCTATACAGTTAGACAGCTATCTCACTAAGAAGCCCTCCTTTTCCTGAACTTCTGACAAAGCCAGAATCTAACCATTTTTAATCCAATCCACTTACAGAATTCAGACAATGCTATTCATTCACTATAGCTCAAGTTGCAACATTTCTCTGGCAGATTAGAGACAATATTTGTGACAGGATCCAGGATGGTACATACAGAATTCTCAAGCACTAAATATTTTAGACAATAAAGACTTCCTAACATTTCTCCATCTTGAGACGAAAGCCCCTGATTCCTAAAGTACTGCTGCCATCACGTAATACTGCTCTGAACATAATGCAGAGCAGTTTCCCAGTACTTTATGAAATCGGTTCCTTTAGGCTACCATTTACATCCTAGGAATTACAGTGCCATATCGGGCCATTTGCATGGAGAGCATTAATAATTAAACTGGGATGTAGTTAGAACTTAAGCAATTTAAAAATCTGCGATCATAAAACACATACCCCCATCTCATGCCATTTTGCAGTGGAAGTGGCTATGCGTCCCCTATCCCCACTGTTGGTTTTGAGGGGGCAGGGTGGTGCAGTTGTTTTGTACTGTAAGTTTGAAAGTCTTCTGTTCCCTAGACAGCACAAGCAATACCTGGAGATACAAGTCCAGGATCCTAGAACTGTTTTGTGAAAATACTGACACTGTTGGGAATGGAGAATGGAACAGAGTGAAAGACCCTTAACCACTGTGTTGTGTGACCTCTCCTCCCTGCAGCTCATGATGCCCTAAAAATGGATCTGAGAAGTGGTCTGCTCACCCCCATGCTCAGCATTCCTTCCCTGCCACATCCCTGCCTCTCCAGCTCCCTGCTCAGGGTATCCGAGTGCTGCACCTCTCATACCGAGGTGCCCAGTTCTCAAAATATTGCTCATCTAATGAGCAGTTCTCAACTGCAGACTTCAGTATGTGCATCAGTGGCCTCAGACTTCTAGGGAACTTGATTTACTGTTGGACTGACGGGAGACCACTCTTGGACTTTTACTGAACCTGACCTTCTCTCTCTCCTCCTGTAAATTGCCTGACACATTGCTGTAAGTATACAGACTTAGTCAAGAAATTGTAATTATCAAAATGCATGAAACTGGAGACATAATTTGCACTTGCTTCATCACACCACTTCATTTCTACAGTATTTTATTTTTTTCTCATTTTGAGTCAGTATGCTGCAAATTAGAGTTACATAGCATTCCTGCTTTGTTGTCCTTGCTTAAAGCAATCATCTATGAGATATCCCACTGAACCAGCTGAATTCTTCCTGTAAGGGATATTTAACTTTTTGTGCTAATCCCAACTGCATTAACCAATTTAACAAAGGTTTAGCATTAGTTCTGAATCATTTTCCAGACCATGCCTTCTTCCAACATACAGAAGTGAATGTTAAAAAAACTCCTACTATTGTAGCTATCTGTTCCAAAGAGACTTTTGAAATCATAATGACACATACAGAAATGCAGGTATGATCTCTGGAAGTTGTGCAGGTAACCAAACTAAACAAAGCTAGGTAGTGCTGCATTTAATCTAGCACAAATACGTACGTTCCTCAAATATAAAAAGGAAATATTGATTTGCTACTGTTACAAGATGCGTTTCCTCCAAGCACTACCGGCTTAAAGCCCTTGCTGAAGTATACTATTGTTGATCATCAAATACAGCACATTCCTACATCAGCAGTGTAGGAGGCAAGATTATTCCTCTGAGAATTACTGTATTCAAGAGGCAAGTGATAAAATCATCACACAACAGACAAGTTATCTTAAAAATGAAATAAAATAACGCACCAGAGGCTTCTGCACCTACTAATGCTTTATTTCCCTTGTCTCCTACTGGATCAGGCAGAAAAGTGTTTTACTCCCATGAATTTTTAATTTGACTATCAAAACTTGGTGAATTCTTCCTACCTCTTTCCTATGCAGACTTAAAAACTGCTTGCTGAATTTGTAGAGCTGTCAGAGGCTCAAAACTCCAGATGAAAGCATCCATTTTACCTGTCAGTAAATAGGCGTGCTTTGCTTAGAGCTCATATTTCGGCAAGTGAGGAAATTCATTTGTTTGCGAATTTCATTCAGTTGTTTCATTCATTTCTTAAGAGGTTGTAGAGCTCACATCCTAGCAACTCTATGCCTTGAAGTAAGAAAAAAAAATCACACACAAACCACCTCACTAAGAATCTGCACTACATCCAGATCATCAGCTTCACATGTGGCATTGGAGTTGCACATCTCTAGGCATTCTCCAAGAAATGGTCGTTCTGAATAGCGTATTATTAATTCTTATGCACTGAGCTGACTTTGTTGTCTGATACAAAACTTACAAATAAAGCAACCATTCTTTTGGCAGAATCACTGTGGTGACAGTTTCCACTGTGAGAACTACCAGGGACCTTGAGTTTCTACACAGTGCAGGGTGGTACTACAGTACTGTAAAGAAATGTCTGTACTGCTTATCTGATTAATACGGGTTAGGCTTAATTTCTCCATTCATTCTTTTCTCTGAAGAAGTTAATTTATTTCACATGCAAGTGGTAGCCATTTTGGTCAGTATGAAGAAACTATTTTGGACTGTCAACATGCATCTAGGGGGGCCTTGAGATAGAATGGAAGACAAATTGACCAAACACTGATTTATAACAACATTCAGCCCAAGAAGGCAGAAATGTGAAAACAGTGCAAGCAGAGTGTGAAATAAAAACCTGAACTGTCAGGGAACTGAAAGAATAACCAGATGCTTTCTGCAGTGACATAAATTGAAGTAGAAGTCACCAGGCAGAGACACAAGCAATACTACCACAACAACACGTAAATAATCTGACTTACTCCGAAAGAGTTGTTCTGTGGAGCTGAAACCAACTGCTGGTTGCATAAATCACATCTACCCTCAGACACTAACAGGCTAGAACATGCATTCTTCAGAGAATGGAAACTACGGGGCAGAGCTGGAGTATCTCTCCTGCTAGAAACACAATCTAGAACAAAGAAATGGACGTATTTAAGGTTGGAAACAGTGCCCATGGATTAGAGAGCAGCTGTTGTAGGCACTACTCTCTCAATTTATCCCCAAGTATCACATCAGCATTACTGTTAGTGTTTTCTTTCTGCATTAAGAGATGAAGAAATTGGTTATGTACCAACTAGAGATCATTCAAACAAACGAGCAGGCTAAAAACTACAGAAGCAATAACTCTTTAGTGTACATACTGCAGCATTACATGATGCATGGATTTATACCGAATTCCACAGATGACTAATTTTATTGTTCCTGTAAGTTAACAGGTAATCAATAATTAATAATCAGTTTAAATAGATGTAGTTTTCTGGGTTTCAAAGCATAGAATTGATATATTCTATGCACATATCACATTGTTATTTAATCTTTTTAATTGATGTTTTTATACAAGCACCTTATGAAGTTTATTCTGAAATAATGGTATCACTAGTAAATACTCAAGATCAAAGCTTTCAAGTGCATGAACATTGATTTTGAAAAGAATATCTCAAAAAGACAAGATCTACATGGAATACTTCCGGGGTCACCATGAACTAATTAAGTCTATTTAACCTCACCTAAAGGGTTGGGTGGTTTTTGTTGTTGCTTGTTTTTTTTTAAGAAATTTATCTTTGATATTATGGAATTTTTAACATCTCAAATTAACCTAAAAGTATAATCTCAAAGCTCTTTACAAAGGACAGTATATGCTGACTAAATGAATTAGTTATCACTTTTGTGTGTAAAGGCAAAGGCAAAAAACTCACTCATTTTCCTCAGCTCAAACTTGGAGAAAGGCATTGGACTCTGCTGGGAAACATCTCCTCTCAAAGCAAATCAACAAGAGAAAGGAGTAACATAATACTTGGATATATCTCAGTTTCTTTTCCACTTGTTAACTTTGTCCATGCTTTAACGCAAGAAAAACAATACTTTCTCTATACACCTTTTTTCATATAAAAATACAAATACATACAAAGCACTACTGGAAAAAGGAACATACTGCAATCTAAGTGTATTTTAGCACTACAGAACCTTCTTCACCTTGCCAAAAAAATATATAGTCCTTAGAGACATGAAGGAAGATAAGGGGGGAAAAAAGGGTACTGTATTGAGGTGTGAGATAAAGGTCAGTAAATCACATGAGCATTCTTATGTCAAGGCTGAGTCAGAGTCACAGGGTAAATTACTCCGTGTCCCACATAGTATCTACAGAAAGTTGTTTAGAGATTCAAACCCTGTACAAACTAGTCTGCTGGAAGAGGGTGGAAATCAAAACTATAAACTGAATCACTCCTGAATAGATAAAAAATTCCCAACATAAACCTTGAAAACATTCACAAACAGAAAAGAAAAAAGCATATGTTCATTTTGTCCACATTCCATAAGCAATCATTTAATATGCACAAAGCTTACTGGAATATTTTCCACTGAATGGAAGCTTTTCACAACAACCATATCCGAAACCAAAGGCCCTCTCTACCCCACCACCCCAAACTAAAAATAACTCCACCACCTTCTGAGACAGCTTTGCGCTGTTTCCCGTGTTCCTTGTTGTCTTCTTGACTGCTTTAGTTTTGTCATCAAGTTTGTTTTGGCAGCTAGATCCATTACAACTTTGACAGTAGTTTGCACTGTTTTGTTCTCTTCCCCTTTCTCCAATGTCTTGAAAGATTTGCCTTTAAAAAAGGCTTTATGACAGCATAGAAAGGTGATATTACTCTAACACGCAAAAGGGATGAAAGGCTAGTACAACATGCCTCAACCTGAAACTCAGCGCAGAAAAAAACAATTATAAAAGGAGCCGAAATTCATGCTTTTTGTCACTTTCTCTTCATCACCATTTTGCCTTTCATGTTTTATATGAATCTTTCAGGAAACAGGGGAACAGAAGATTAAACCAACTAGACTGAACACACATTTCAAGACAAGACTAGGTAAATAAGATGGCCTTGATTGATAACTCAGTTTCAGTGTCCACATGTGCATACAAACTGCATCAAGAATATTTTTGACAGATCAGCTGGGAAACATTGCAACTTTATTCCATTTTCTAGGAATAGCTGAGCATCTGACATTTCAAGAGACAACAGAACATACCAAGGCTAGAAATACATCATAAACATTTCTTTTTTTTAAAGGAGTAAGGATAATTTGAAAAAATGCAAAGAACAGATTTTCAGCTTCTGTTACTTTCAGAATTTGTTTTGTAGTATTAACCTGAGAGAAGCAGGACTCCCAGTAGATATTTGTGACTTTGTCACTATAAAAGAACATGTCAGGATTTAGGATGCATGTCACCGTGAAAAACACACATGGTATAATGGTGCTCTTCACAAGGTGGTTAAATATAGAAGAGAGAAGCAGGAATTTATGTCCTAAGAAAGCATAAGAGCTTCATGCGTCACTCCAATCCCTACGACTCCACAGCAAACAAAAGGGTCAGCGGTGTTGTCTAATTGCTTCTCTGTTTCTTATCACCTTCTCGGCCACTGCAGCATCCAAGCTGTCACTCAGAAATTTACTGCAAGAAATACGAAGTCCCACCAACACCCATCCCTCACTATTTCTTAGTCTTAAAAATGCAAAGATCAGTGGATCATGCAATTCAAACAGTGCCGGATCATACTGCACTGCAGAGCGCTTCAGGAACGTGCAGGAGCTACTTCGCATCACCTCAGCTACAACATGTCTGTCCGTACGCTCTCCGTCTATACAGCGTACATAGTACATCGGCTCAGCTTGCTCTGAAGTGAATGACTTCATCCACAGCAAGGTTTGCTTGGAGTCGATAGTGGCAGGAATTATCAACCACGGCAGGCACAATTATCTTAGGGCAACCCAGTAGCTGCGTGTATTAGCTGTAACTCTCATTTCACAGAAAGACATCAATCTAGAAGCCAAAGGTCTTTTGGAAAAAAGTTAACAGAAAACAGACTTTTCTGAACACTTTTCTTCACATCTTAAGCAGCTTTCAGGGATACATACAACTCTGCTAATGGAAAGCTAAAAAACTATCTGCCAATTTACTGAGAAAACACTATTACTTGTACAGTTTCATTCTTTCTTTGCCACAGCATCAAAATAATTTTTACATCACTGAAAAAAAGATATTTTAGGCTTTTACATCAATACTGATAGTTTTATCCAACCATACTTCAGAACAACCTTCAGAAAACTCCTAGCTCCGTTCAATGTTCTCTATAACACATGGTAAGAACCTGCTGCATTTCAGGTTTATTAAACACATACTTATTTTAGATGAAGAGTAATAAGCTCAATTATTTCAGTAAATAATTGTCTTTAAAAAATTCTCTTGAAAATACGATTCATTTTTTTTTGCTTCATAGCAGGTAAATGAATTCCATTAAAAGAGGTGGGTTTTTTGTTTGTTTTGTTGTTTTTTTTTTTAAATAATTTGTTCAGAATTATACCTAAATGATTACAGGTAAAGTTATTCTGGAGCCTCGATTTTTATTCCCCAGACTACAAGATCTGACACACAGCTGAGAGCTGGAATATTATTTCTGAACTTACAAGTATGAACTTTGTGCAAGGATAAACACCATGCACAGCAATGAAGGCATGTAAGCAATAATCTGTAAGTGGAAAGAGGTGGATTTAAACAGTCTCCTACATTTCACTCAAGAAAAGAATGTTTTCACAAACCCCCTTATTGTTATTAGTTACAGAATTCTTTGTAGAATGACTTATTCAGACTATGTTTTTAATTAGTCTTAACTGATCATCCGGATTGAAAGGCTGATGTTAATTTCACTCATCTATTAAACAGAAAGTTATCATATATATAAAATTATCATATATATCATACAAGCAGTTGTCATTGTTTATTCTATAAAAACATAATATTCACAGAAAGTGGGGTAAAAGGAAACACAGGGGGTTCATTTTTTAGAGCAGACAGAAGATTGCTCTACTTCCCTCCATACTAGCCTCTTGTGGTAGTTTTTATTTCTGCACAGTGAGGACAACAGGATTCCATGTGCCCCTATGTTGGCAAATTCATTCCTGCACTCTAATGAAAAGTATCTCAAGTTTATACTTTTATCTGCCTTTCCTGTTGTCAACGCCAGTTTATATTCCCATTGTGCATAGCTAATTGCTCTTCATTCCCTTGACTGTAATCCAGGTTGTTCAGGCAGAGCACTAAGGACAAGATTACACAGACTTCACTTACAACATTTAATATCTTAATCCACAGCAATGCTCTGGAAAAGAACTACAACTACTCAGAGCAGCTACTTCACAATTTTTCTAAGGATACTGCAATTTCTTTTATTGCTTTGCCTTGCTCCCCAAACACGGTAAAATACTTTAGGTACTATGCTTCCTATTGTCCCTTCAGCAATTTCCTCACTTTGCATTAAAAAAATATTTAACTGATCTAGCTTTTGATACATGCCCGTAATATAGACCAAGCAGAGCCAGATCATTTAAATTACGTATCTTCACTCTGAAAAGTCACTCAGAAGTCTTACACAACCTTTTATTAGATTTCTACTACTGAAATAAAGTTGTGTCTGAAATGCTTTCACTACTGTTGCTTTCTCATCTACCCTTATGATTTCTATTCCCTGGTTTACTTCAGCATTTATTACTTCAAAAAATAATGAACAGTTTTGCAAATCTTAGAAATTGAAAATTTGAAATTTCTTTCTAATCTACAGATTACACCTAGGAACAGATTCAAAACCACCTCAGTGAATCTTAACTACAAAGTCTGAACACAGATTTTAAATTCTCTAAAATTCAGTTTTGCTCCAGCTTGTTTAAAACCAGGAAATCAGAAGTGCAGCACATGTTCACATGCAAAGGTTTTTCTTTTTTTTTAAAAATCACTTAATTATTTTATAAGAAAGCACCTGGATGAGCAGTAACAATGGAAGAAAAATTTTGAATTTAGTTACTCAAAAGAATAAAAATAAATATTTGCCTGAAGCAAATTATGTAAGATTAGAAATAGATACACATTCAGAACCTTCTAACCCCAGCTAATCAAGGAAACTGGAAAGGTACGATGGCTTCTCCACTAGTGAAAACAAAACTCATTAAAGAGGGATGGAAGCATAAAATCTCATAATAAATCAGTTTTCACCATATTCTGAGTTCTTACAGACTAACAGCTCCAGACAGCAAAAACAAATCAGGCCGTGGGGCTTCGCAAACTGGAACCTTTTTATGAATGGACTTTTATTTGAGTAAAAGGAGGCACTTCTGTTAAATGTTTCAGATATTTTTGTTGCATTATATATACTTTTCTCAGTGATCTCAGGAAAAAAAAAATTCCTCCTAGAACATGTTTTTTTTAGCCTGCTATATGATGCTTTCAGTCTTTCTCTGCCTGAGGGCATTCCTTCCTGTTGGTCTTTAAACAGAAAAGCAGCCTGCCTTAGAACCAAGCATCCTAGTCTGAATGAGATCGTTAGCAGAGTCACCTTGGGAAAGCTGAATTAAATCAGGATAAAAAGAAACCACTATTTCCCTTCAAATGCATACCACTGATTTGTGAACCCATAAAACTGTTGAAAATCCAGGGAGATACAATCGCTTCTGAAGATTTTTGCCTAGGTCACCTGTGTAAAAGCACCACAAATCCATTCCATGGACAAATGTCTATAAAAATAACTAATTATAAGGATCCTAGGACATTCAAAATAGTTACTCAGTCACCCATCAGCAAGTGTAAAAATAAATTCACATATGCAACTGTAGATATCATCATAACTTCTCTACCATTCTATAAACACACACATCTTCTTAGCCTTGCTTATTCTGCAGTTAAAGCAATTTTCCCATTTTGGAGCCAGGCTGTTGGTCAAACAGCTTGCATTTAGAAACCTAAACTTGGGAAAAATTATTTTAAGCTGAAGCCTATGTAACAATGTAAATTTTGTAAAAAAATTCTTTGAAGTACCATGTGTTCATACAAGGTGCAATCATCACAACTGCTCACCCTGCCTGATGTCCGGGAAAGGGCATCCTGTGCCTCCTATGCATCATTAACTCCTTCAGCAGCACAGGCACAGCTAATGCACTCTTACTCCCCTCTGCTTTCTTCTGCCATGAACTTCTAATTGCTACGTAATCCCACATTTTCAGAGACAGCTGTTCCAGGTATCCCAGCTGATTGCATATGAAGTCTATAGGTTAGAAAACATACATTCGGATATCTTCAGGGTAAGGAATCAAAACTTAGCAGCAAGAATGTTGCTTTAGCAGCAAGCAGCCTAACCAATATAATATTACATAGAGTATGGCATCACATACAACATGAAATTGCTGTAATTTAAGAAAGAAAATGGTGATGCTTAATTCTTTCACATGTTTTTCAGGCATTTACTTTTAGCAGAAAGCTACAGACCTGGTACAAGTCTAATCTACGCCCTAGAAGTGATAAGACTCAAGATTTACTACCATCCGTAGCTGGCTGTGGGGCTGCTAACAGAGTGCAGTTTATGGATCGCCCTCTAAAAGCAACCAGCTCCCCCTTCCCATGGCAAAGGAAGCAAGGCTCCCAATCCCACACTGCTTCCACCTCCAGCAGCAGCTGCCAGGAAGCCACGGGAATTCCCCTTACCCCCAGGCTGAGCTCAGATGTCTACACAGACCCCTGTCTTAATGGGAAACACTTGTCTGAATTACAGCCTCCACAGTCAAGTACAAAAAGCAGACTGAAGATGTGTGCTGGTTTTGGCTCTCTTGCAGGCACAGAGCAGATACATGCCATGGGGAAAGCGCACTGTATTCACCTTTTATTTACTGCTTCAAATAAAAACTATGAAAACATGCAACAGTTGTTCATGGCAAAACCTTGCCCCTTTCAGAAATCTAAATACAACATTTGAAATAGCACAATTTTTTTTTTTAGTTTTAGGAAGAGAAAGAAAAGAGCCTTGTAAGTTTTTTCCTGTATCAGTACATAGTTAATTCTAACAAAGAATGAAATTTATTTCAGGGATGAAACCTTTTAACAATAATAATAATACAACAATAAAACCTCAACAGTCTCAACTCTAGTTTCAGATAGAGGAATATAAACAAATCAAGTAACTTCACTAAAGTCAATTGGATAAAAATAAAAATAGAAGCCCATTCAAAGTCTTCCCAGTCAGTCTCTGTTATTAACATGCTCATATAACGGAGCCAGCATCTCTTCTTTACATGACTTCCTAAAGCAGATTCATCTTAGCCTTACTAACATTTTTATTTATTATTAAAAACAAATACTAAACTAAGACCAAGACACTATCAGAAGGCATCGAGCATTTGGGTTTGGATTTTTAGAGCACAGCTATTTAGCCCCCTCTCCACTTGTCTTCCCGTATAGCCCAAAGGCATACTCTGAAGATTCAGGACTCAAGAAAATTTACTGCATCCAAACCACATCTTAGGCATAGGTGTAGAGAAACAAAAGCTTCTTTAGTGAATTCTCCTCATACTGATTACTTTTTCTAGGGAAAAACCTTTTTTAAGTCAATAGTTATCAGCAATTGATTTTAAATTCAATAATCTAATTCTAATGAAGATTAATTTACTTTTCACTTCTATAGGCTTTTTGGGTGTAAGTCTTGCTTCCAGTGGAAGCCAATTGCCAAGACTGCCACAAATTAGACAACGGAGAAGTAAGCAGCAATTTTGTTAATTACTAGGATTAATTTAATGAACTTACTGTTATTAAGCTTTATGAGCCATGCTGTCTATAGGAGTGTGTGAAGGTCCACAACGTAACACAGCGATGTCATGAGGCAGTTAAGGACACCAATGAGAGGTTTTGTAAGGAGGGGGAACAGGAAGGGAAATGTTTCACAGAAAACAGCATTATTACACAAAGTTAAAACGAGCTAATTGAAAGAATCAAATAAAGGTAATTTTAGTTCCAGCAAATTATCAACGAACTATATTCTCTTCTAAAATCAGACAAGCATACACTTCAGCTATAGGGTTACAGGGCAGCCTGTGTCATTTCCACGTCACTCCTTGGGTGAAATACTCCATAATGAAGTTTTCCCACACCTCAGTCTAATTACTACTGATACCTAGCTACTAGCCTTTCCTTTGGATATCAGGGTGAAGCCAGCATTCATAGAAAAATATTACTAAGGGTACATCATTTAATAAAACCCCACAATACAATGTCATTTTCAAGCACTTCTTAGTTCAAAAATATGTGAATTCATAAAGTCATGAAGTACCACTTATAAAATAAACCCAACTTCTCCTAATTAATCAAATCTACACCAGAAATCACGCCAGGAATGACCAGCACAGGTTGAAAGCACTACAATTACACAAGGCTAAAAAACTTTATTTTTTTCCTCTTTAAGGAATGTTAAGTTACAACCTCCAAAACCTCTAAGCTCCAAACAGTTGGATTTGACATACCAGAGGAACTTTCAGCTTCCCAAAAAGATTTCAAAAAACCTAATGCTTCTAGGAGAAATAACACCATCCTACCCTCTCCAGAGAAAACACCTCAAGCACACCATCAGTTTAAAAGCAAACAAAGACTATTGTGAACATACCTGTGCTCCGAGGGCAGCAGCGAGGCCATCCAATGTGCTCCCATACCCTGCCTAGACCCGAAGACCTCCACCCTACTGTTGCTTCCCCCCTCAAAACAACAAAACCTCTACAAATCCCTCCTGGCACGGCTTTATAGATTGGAGCACAGCTACATTAATCTACTCCAGCTGTGAGCCTGGCTTCAGCTGCAGCACATCACCAGTGAGGGCGGAGGTGCCGAGGGCTCCCCGGGACGGGCTGGGCACGGGGAGCCGCAGGGTGCCTCCCCCAGCAGCTGGACACAGCTGGTTCCCTAATGGACCCGTCACAGCTGAGACAGTTAGCAAAAGAACTGATGCCTCTGGGAAAATGTATTTAAGGAAGGGTGAAAGAGTGCATGGGTAGTAAGGAAATAGTCTTTTGAGTCCTAAGGCTCAAAAAAGGTGATAGATGCTCCCCATACTAGAGCAGAAGTTCCCCTGTAGAGAGGAGTAGCATGGTACAAAATTTCCATGCAACCAGCAGAAAGATTTGTTGGAGCAGATATTGGTGGGGGGGGGAAACAGTTTTGGCAAAAAATAAACCCCTGTGCGTTCTAACACTCCTCTCCGAGGTGGGAGGCTCGGTGCGGCTGGGCTTAAATCCTGAGCGGTGCCCAATTTGCCACTATCAGTCCCATCACATTTAATGTATCGTATTAAACTATCACGATTTGGATACACTAATTGCAGGCTGCACCTTCAGTCCAGTCGTGCTCATGAACTGGCACGGCCGCCCTCGAGTCTGCGGTCGCGTTCAGTGAGAAACCGAAATGACCAGCTACGGAAACAGTGCAGTTTATTTAAGCCACAGAAGCACAGGTTCTTTGGATTTGTCGGTGATCCATACACTGTCTGCAAAGCAGGTTCAAGTAAAAGGAATGTTACTTATACAAAACGCATGACAACGTTACAAACTACACAGCCTGGCTATAATTGTAGGAAAAAGAGTCTCTAGAGAAATTTCTAAGTTTCCCGAAGAAGTGCGTGGTATAATCTCAGTGTTACCCAAAGGCGTCCCTACGGGGNTATGAACAATGCTATACTTTTACATTTTCGGCCAATTTTAGTAGTTATCCCACAATATCTATACTGCGCCCTAGAGAAGGCCTTGTCCCAGAGCCAAGTGTGTGTTTCCTGAAGGAACTACAGCCACTGAAGAGCCCAGGAGGGACAAGGCTTCTCCTGAAGAACCACAGTGTGTAGAAGGACCCATACAGAAGCAGGGGCAAGCACAAGGAGGAAGGACTGGTGAGCGCTGGCTGTTACGGAGTGGCTGCAGACCCTATTTTCTATCCTCCTGTGACACTTGGTGGGGGCCTGAGGACCTGGGAGTGATGGACCCAAATTGAGCCTGGGAAAAGGATGGGTGGGGTAGGGGGTGTTTTTGGTTTAGCCTCTGTTCCTCACCACCCAAATCTAGTTTAATCAGTAATAAATAATATGAGTTCTCTCTGAGTCTGTTTTGCTTGTGAAGGTACCTGTAAGTGATCTCCCTCTCTTTAGCTTGACCTGTGAACTCTTTTGTCTTATATTTTCCCCGTGTCTTCTTGTGGTGAAGGAGTTAGGAGCAGCTGGGTGGGCATCCATCAGCCTGCCAAGGTCAACCCACCATAATCTATAACAAACTCTGTACTATGGCACAAGCGCAATATTATTCTCTCAATTGTATGGGATATGCAAAATACATTGTGGCTTATGTATGTAGCTAATGGGTACGCTCACCGCAAACTTAAAAAGAAAATAGTTCTAATAATGTAATTTATTAGTATTTGCAGTAGGCATTACTATGCGGGAATTATGCACAAAACCTACATATTCATTTCCTTGAAAAGCTGTTTCTTATTATTTATAAAGCTTTCAGAATCCTTTTTTTCTTCCAGGGAGAGTATTTAGATGAAAGTAAAAAGGTATGTTTTCTAACTTCTCCCTTTAAATAATTAAGGCTTGATATTAATATTTGGATACATAAGGTTTGCTATTCTCTCAACTAAGACATAGCAGATACTCTATTTTCTACTGCTTTTTGAGACCGTATTGGTACTGATTAGGTTGAACACATTAGGAAGAAGAAATGGTTTTAGCATGAATACAAGAAAATTAGTGGGTGGTGGAGAATAAATCTTTAAAATTTCTACCTCTGGGTAAAAGATAGAAATACAGCAGCATTTTTCTATTTGTCTAACATAGGGTATAGATAAATGTCTGATGCTGCTAGTGAAACTGCACTGATTCCCTACAGAAGACTGCTATCTGTAGCTTTGATCAGTACACAAATATTCAGATATTAAACACTAACAAGAAAAAATGGACATGACAAGTGCTACTTTTGATGTTATTTAAATACATAACTTCATGAAGTTACATAATTTGAAATAAAAAGTGTTTTCCAGTTTTACAGATAACTAATAATTAGCTACTCAAATACATTTAGAGAGCGTGGTATCTTCTTCCTTCTCCATAAATTATTCTATAGCTGTGTTGGAATCCAGTAGGGCTTTTTAAAGTATTTTTTTTTAAAATGCAAATCTAATTTCTTTGCTGTTTTCAGCTTCTGCTGTATGTGTGGGTGGAATTGAGGTGGACATATCCCAAAGAGCATTATTTTTTTAAATGTTAAAGTAACTACGGAAAAAAAGCCATGGTCTATCCCAGACTGTTTACATGTTAAGCTTTGATTCTGCTGTAACTCAAAGGAAGCACCCTTTTAGATGATTATACAAGTGAAATAATACATTCATTTTAAAGTTTTAATGTCATAATTCCTATGATAATCACATTTTCTCTGGTAAAAATACAAAAATAGCTGGGTACAGGACTTGAGGATAACACTAACAGCATAGCTTTCAAACAAGTAGGTAACATTAATGGAACCTCTTTCAAACGAAACTCCTTCACGCCGTGTGTTTTACTGCAGCCAGTCCAGCTTGAAAGGGCGGACAGGCTCAGAGGCACTTTGTACGCTTCCTCCAGCACTGCCTCTCAGTACTAGAAGGAAAAGAAATTTGTGCTGCTACTTGTTACACGTTTGAACAAAATCTCTGGGTCTCTGTCAGAGCCAAAGGTGGTTTCTGGTGTTTCATCTTTGTTACAGTGTGTTACACTATTAATTAATGAGGCAAAACACTCAAGTGAAAATAAAATACAGGTTGGGACACTTATATTTCTGGGATGAAATCCTGTAGCTCCTCAAAGCTGATGGGGTTTCTGCCTGTGGGTCGGTGAAGCGGTGAACCCTGAGATTTTTTCACTCCACGTGTAGCTGTTAATCTGTGTGAAAAAGTGTACGTGTCTATATATATGTAAAAATGAAGAAATACTATGGACTGTTTTTTCCCCCCCTCTGATTGTGCTCCTAAAAGGATATTAGGCATTTGTATAATCACAACCAAGATGAACAAGATCAAAAGGGATATGGGGTCAAAACCCTGAGCCTACCAGTTCAAAGCAACCCTTGGCCCGGTGTAAAGATGAACATGACCGCACTCGTCCTCTCTCCAGATGCTCCTGTGTTGAAAGGCCAATACTAGAGGAAGTCTGTGAATTTTTTATTTGTAACATCCTGCAAGAAACAAATAGTGGCAGAAAACTGCCATATCTAATTTGAGCTCTAACAGAAAATGAGATTTTTCCCAATCTGTAGTGGAAAGCAGCTGCAGCTGGAGAACAAAAGGCTACCTGTAGATGTGTGTACACTTTCTCTTGCAGACGTACTTTGAAAAATAATATTTAAAAATAATTGCATACACTAAACTTCTGTACTAGCCATCGGTACACTCTGAGTCCATCAATGCAGCTGTAATGTTATTCTTCCTTTCTACGAAAATCCCATGCCTCTAGTAAAAAATAATTACTCAACATTATTTAATGAATCATGCCAGTCCTGGTAATGGTCTCAGGAAAAGGTTAGCGTGGTGATCTATTCCTACTCTTTTACTGCTACTTTGAAACTTGCGTGTATTGCAACTATTCGATGACAGTAATGCTTCTTTATGAAAATAATTTGTGTGTGTACTTATATATAGGTAGATTCTGAAACTGCCAGAATTATAACAAAGGACTTAATTTCTAAAGGCTTGATGGGTTTCTGCACAGCTGCCCCCTGCACTTCCCATCACACTAGCAGATGTCACACTACCTTGTAGGAATTTCTACATCACGATTAATGCAGTGATTTTTAGTGTGAGGAAGAATTCCTGTTATTTGAAAATAATTACAACATAAAATGCAAGGGTAGGAGATACTGCTTGTTTGTTTGCATATGTTAAGTAGTACTCACCTTCAAAAAAAGCACTTTAAATCCAATATCAAATTGTATCATCAAACAGAAGTTACTTTCAGAACTGCTAATTATGATTTTAAAACTTCTAAGACTCGCATCCTTGCCTAGAACCATAAGTCCTTAAAGGTATGGAATTACGAAAAAGTGCCTGCAACTCTTCCTTGGTAATTAAAGATTTTTTTTTTTTTCCTGTCTGACGCTGAGCACAACTTCCACTGAAAACGTGAACAAAACCTTCACAGTGCTACAGCCTCAGTGTTTAAGATCTGTCCCAGGAATGGCGAAAAAAGTGATGACTTCAGAGAGAAAATGTAGTTAGGATGACAAAACAGGGCTGCAGAATTATTTAATTGTAAGCCTTAGATAAGGAGCTTCAGTAAAATGTCTGGGGACAAAGCTGACAAGCCCTGGATTTTACAACTTATGTGGAAGTGGATGAAATGGCTCTTAATGTACTTGTGTACTAACATCTAACCTGAACATGTTATTTATTTATTTATGGAGCTTTTAGTAACACCAACATTAAAAGAAGTAAAATGGCAACTAGTAAAAGTTGCCTATTCAACTGTCGTATAAACTATCTGTTTGCTAATGAAGGTGTGAAGGAAAATATGCAGAATTTCAAGACTGGATTTTCAATATATTGAATTAATGTTTAAATAGGTCATTTTCCGTTCATCCTGTTCTTTCAGGATGGCCTCTTAGGAATACAAATTGGCTTTTGTGATATATAATGGTGCCTTAGACTTTACAACATCCCAAAGTCATTTAGATAAGTAAATGAAATGGACAGAGAGACGATATTCTCCTAAGAAAAAACAAGTTTGTTTTTTTAGGGGAAAATCACCTTTTATCTAACATTTTGCAGGAGTTTACGTGGACATAAGCATAAAAAATTTCAAGACTGTAGTAGAATTAGTGGGAAAATAGGTAGCAAGTACGGAAAATAAATATAACAATGAATATATTTTAGAGAGAGGAAGTACCAAAAAAGCATTTTAGTGTGTTCCTGCTCAAATGTTAAATAGAAAAGATCTGGAAACTCAGGATATTATTACTCTGAGAAGATCAACCATAGGGGTTTTTATTATTATTATTGCTCTGCCTATCTACGAAAGTTTTCCAATAAATCGTCCGACGGTGGAAAAAACCTAGTTATTCAGTGCTGTATTGCTCTTCCACAACACGGGGGACAGAACTGTCACAAATTGAATTTCTTTTTTGATCCCTTATTGTACATTATGGAATAAAAGCTTCCACTAAGATACAAAAGTAAACTCTGTCAGAGAGTGGACTATCCAAGTAAAGACAAAACAAGTTAATCTGAGTCCAACAAATGACAAATCAGTAGTACCCTTCCGTTGTACTCTTTGGTTTTACTAACAAAATACCACTGAATACTGCTGTAAATGGTTGACTTTAAACAGGTACTTGAACCATATTTTTTTTTTTTAAGTGTGTGTAATGATTAATGACTCAAAATCACAAAAAGTATTTAAGAATAAAGAAGGCTGGTGCTACTAGATTTTGCCTTCACTTTAAGAATTTTTCATTTTTTACTTCAGTCTACTTTTAATCTATGACTTCTAGCTCCCTTTCCACAATAACATTAATAGTATTTCTCACAGAAGTGTAATGAGAATTATTTAGGAAAAAAATCTATTCTCAGATGAGATCTATTTTTCTTTTCTGAAATTCTGTTTTGTTACTTAAACTGTAGTGCAACAAATGTAACTCAGAGAACGGGTTTTCAGGTGTAAGGAATATAGGATCATTGATTTTGAATCACACCTTCCAAATCTTTCCCCATCTTAGATGGATATAATAGTTCAAATAAAAGTTATTTTCTGGTTTTGAGCCAAATTAGCCATCATGGCAGAGAACAAAAAGTGTCAGTTAAATTCACAAGGTTTGTCTTCTTACATTTCCAGAGAAGGCTTTCGTGTTTAGGTTACTTTTTGCACTGTCACCTGAACTTTTCCAAGCTTCTCTCAATTAAAACATCAAATCTTTCAACATTAATTCATTAATAACTAGCATGCCTATGACGTAACCTTCTTTCCAATACTGTTGCTGTTACTGTCCTGCCCTTTGTATTGACCATCCTGTCTTGGATTTGTTTCCTCAGCATATTTCTTTGCCTTACTAGGTATTTTTTCTTCCAAATTATTTATAATGTAAATCAGCCAATACATCTGAAAATAGGTTAGGAACCCGATCTTTTGTGCACCTGCATTTATATCTCTCATTCCTACAGTCTTGTCATTCGTATTTGCCCTCTGTCACTGAGATCCAATCAAGTTCTGCATCTATTTGAGCTGCTCATAATTTGTAAGTTACTGATCTTGCTGATTAGTCTTTTGTATTTTTAGACTGAATTAGATAGATTAGTCTTGAATATTTTCACCCTATATATAAAATGTTTTCTTAAATGCCCTAGTAAATTGCAGCTAGGGATTTCCCACTCAATGCTTTTCAAGAGAAGAATTTTTAAAATGTGTTGCAGTGATTTCTCTTTGATAAGTGTATCCAGATGATCCATAATCAAATAACAACCCTCCATAGCTTTTCTTACCGTAATATCTGATAAACCTTTCTACTCTTTATTGTAGCCAAACTCAAACTTTTTTACCTGGTCCTTTTATATAAAAAAAAAGAATGTTCCCATTTTTCCTCACATTTTTTAAAATGAAATTTTATAGCTTCTCTTACTTGTGTCTCGACCTAGGAACAAATTTTGCAATGCAAACTTCTATTGATTCTTGAAAGGGAAAAGTGATTGGGCTAGGGGATCTGGATTAAGAGAAAGTAATTTTGACACCTTATTTTTCTTGTAATAGGATATGCATTTTTTTTTTAGGTAATGAAAAACCTGCCTGAGACACTACTATTGGAAATGACATCTACTTCCTGTTCACGCTAACACCTATGAAGGTAACATGGCCTTTTGTTAGGGTTGTTACGAGTCACTTCAAGCTTTGCTACTGCCAGCCTTCCCCAGCCTGACAGGGAGGCCTTCTAATGTGAAGTAGCCTTCAAATGATTGCATTTTTAGCTCTTTTCTGCTTGTTCATCATTCTCATCCAAAATGCCTGACCTCATACAGGAAGATCTCCACCAACTATAAATAACAATCAGCTGGAAGTTCTGAATATTAATCTCATTTTTATTGCATATATTTAATAACTTAGTTACTTAATTGATGGATCCTATCCTGCAAACTGTGAGGCCATGGAGCATCGTCTGAAATGAGGGGGAATGCATGTGTACACATGTCACAATTTGCCCAATATTTGTTAAGCTAATATCATACTATAACTGTCCAGAAAGAAATTCACATAATTCAGAGAGTGCAATCACAGTGACAGTAACACTTGGTAATTATTCAAAGGTCACTCAAACCAACAAGTTTTAAATCAAACTTGAAATATTCCTCCCTGAAGCACGTGCCATCTGGAAAAAAAGAAAAGGAAAGATGGAAACTGGAACTGAAAGAACCAACACACTAAACCACTGAGAGACCTGTTACAGGAGCCGGAAACTTCTGGTTTCACTTAGCATAAGCCATACATGTACTCCATCAGTTCTGCTTTTTCTCCAATATTTTTACCAAACTTAGGGTTTTTTTAATATTTCTTCTCCCAGTAAAACATGACAATCACTTTAAAAAAATATGATTATTACCAGTACCACTGCCTGTTTACATTTTCTGCTAGCCCAAATGAGGTCATCCATTCAGTTTGGGCATCAAGTAACTAATGCAGGATAAATGAGAAAATTAATTACTATCTGCTGTCTATTCTGTGTAATTCTGTGGATGAACATCTGTACTCACTTGACAATGTGATTCTTCTATTTTTTCCAAAATAATCTCACACTTCCAAAATCATTGATTGTGTCCTTAAAAAAGTATCCGCACAACACCTCAAAGATACTCATTAAAAGTCTGTATGACAATTTTAGGAAAAATGTTTCTTACTCTCTTTAGCTGACCATTTTTGCAGTTGAATAGTATCCAGTTTGTTAGGATGAACACTGGAGAAAGTTTAATCCTTTAGTAGACAGGTACCTCACTCTTCTCAATGATTCCTATGTCCTTTTGTCCTTTATAAAAGATCTGAGAATGTATATATAACCATGATTTTTCTCATGCCCAGTTTTTCCAGTATGTTTATTTTTCACTGAGCTAACAGCAATGTCCATTCCTATTGCAATTTCAGCCACTATTACCTTTTTGTTTTCAAGTACCAAATATTCAAATCTACACATACCGATTTTCAACAAAACTCTCCTATGCAGTTCTTGTCCTCCTGGACTCCTTTACATACGATTATGTGCTTTCTCCTTTCCCTGGATAGCATGAAAATGCTTAATTCATGTCCACTAATTCAGCTCCAAAACAATAAACTTGAGCTAAATTACTTTCTTTAATATTGAATTTCTTAAGCCGAATTCTCCTGAGAAACAGCTCTTTCTGCTTTTGGAGTCTGTTTCTGTTCCATCCTAGAAAAAGCGTAAGCCTTTTCTTAAACCACTGCTCAGATAGGTTCTGACATATTTTACCCATCACTGAGCAAGCACTTCATCTAATTAGCTCTCTAATAAGCTACTCAATTGCAAAGCTACAGGTATGCTGGATCTTTTCTCTAAACTGCTCAATAGGAAGCCTTTAAAAATATACCCCACAAGTAACAAAATTCCTTTTATTTTTCCTCTCTTTCACTGTCTATAGGGATGTGTATTTCTGCAGGTTTAGTTGACCCTCTCTCCTCTTACGCAAACCCCTGTGTGCATAGTAACTGTTCTCACCTATCTAGCTGTCTGTCTGAACTGCCTCTGTCTACAAAGGAGGGGCAGATACAGAAGAGAAGTTATGGATTGGACTAAAGTAGGTAAGATAAACAGCAGTTTCTTTGCCTGCTATTGAACTGGGGCAATGAAATGTTATGTGTGATCATTCAAGGTTGGCATTTTATGCGCTTTGTGTATAGCTCTGCAAAGGACTTGATTCCTCAGCTTCTTCAGTAATCACTTCTTTTGTACTTTACACCAAACCTTTAGACCAGCAACAATAAAGACAAGAGATAAAATGCCTACTCCACACTTCAATGGAAGCCCATTAAACTGTAGCACACTAGTAGATTTTACCATTTCATGCAAATCCTGTCGCAAAATACATCTGGCTTGCACCATGGTCAGTTTACCCAACGAGTTCTGATGGGCTGTTAGCTGACCTGCAAGGAGCCAGCTAAGCTGTCCTCCGCATATCTGACTTCTGGTGTCTGCCAACTACATTATCCGTCTGGCTGAGCAGACTTCTCTGTGCATCCTGTTTGACACACAAAGGCAACAGGTTTTCCGCAGAACAGCTACAGTCAACTTTTCTAATAAGAAAAAATAAAACCGTGAGCATCACCAGTTGCCATGAAAGTTGAGAAGTGCTCAGAATTTCTGAGGAGCAGGCTAGCATTTAAAATTCTAAACATGAATTTCAGAGTCTGACTTCTGGCTCCTTTCTAAATACCTTATTTTTTAGAATACTAATAGAAAAAACTGGCCAAAACATCAGAATGTGGGAGTATTATCTGGGTGATTAATACCATGGAATGGTGTGAAAAGCCGGTCAAAGGCAGCTATAAAGCACACGACATGCTTAACAAGAAGCCACAGGCAAGCTTTGAGCACAAATCCCCTAATCCTATTGATCCTGCTTCAGAAAAAAGCGAAGCTCTTCTGTGACTCAGAAGGGTGACAATATACAGTAAGTGCAGACGGCAGGCAATGTATGCTTCAGGAAACTTAATCACGTAACCTTCTTCATTACTTGAGAAATCACTTCTGTCAATACTCAAGCCACATCCTGACTGACTGCTGCTATTTAAGATGCTGTCAATCTTCCCATATGATTTTGTGAACCAAATAAATTCCAAGTCCTTTAAAGGTGTTATTATCTCTGCTGATAACATTACCCCATTCAGGAGTTGCGGAAATAGGAAAATAAAACTTATTTCAGTCCTTTTGTTCTGGCAGTTTCTCAGTCTCATAACATAAAAACAAAAGGTTTCAACCCAGAATTGGAGACTGACTAAGTATTTAAACATATTCTCATAGACATAAATCTGCTTATAGCATTCAACCAGGAATATATTTCTATTATAAATCAAAGAAAAGATTTTTTTTTCTTTGTAGATGTAATTATCTTTGAAAGCAGGCATTTCATTCATACAGATTATCTGACATGGTAGAACAACCTGTTTGGTTAATTTTCCTGTAGATTTTACCACTTGGGTTTATACACATTTCCCAGAAGAATGTAAATTCTCCTCCCTAAAGTGATTGCTATTACTTATGTCAGAGATTACTGTTGCTTTACATGGTTTGATATATCACTCAAACCACAAAGCCATAAAAAAATTTATTGCTGATTCTGATTTGATTAAGAGTGTGTGCTAAAACTTCTCCCTTTGTGAGAAGAGTTTTATCAAAAGCTTTTCCCCACCTGTATGGTGCTGGTTTTGTTTTTCAAAACTTCAGCAATACAAAATGCTTACCAAAATGGAGGCTGGAAATACTGCCTTAATGGCATTTTCAATTTTTATTCTGGCTCAACTGGCAAGCTATCAGCAATAATCTAGATTCCTAGTGTCTGTTTCAGAAAAGAAGACAATTTTTAGTTTATGGAGGCAATCTAGGCAACAGATTGTAAATGCATTCTGGGCCTTGAATAAGAAGCAACAATTATCTCGTGTTGTCATAACAGCAAGGAAGCAATGAAATGTGATTTTGATAATCATAAAATATCCTTAGCTCCGTAACTCTCAGAGAAAATAAACTGCCCTTGTGTTTCACATTCTTAATTCTTTGAGTCAAAGTCAAGATGAGTGTAAAAAATAAAAGCAAGAAAAAAAAAATCTCTGCCCTTTCACTTCTCTCTAACTACAGTGAACACATACCAAAAAAAATGTAGTAATGATGAGATACTTTTTCTGCCAGGTATGCTGTGAGTAACTATTTGAATATTCAGCAAAGAAATTGTGCAATTGATTATTCTCACTTACTGTTCTGGAAAGAACAGAGAATCATGAAAAATAAGGAGAGGAAAAATTTGAGATGATGATTCATCTGTTTCTTGACTCAATGCACAATCAACGACTGGCAAGCAACAATTTAAAATATGCATAAAACAACACAACTGAAATTATTGCTCGTCTTGCTGCTGCATGTTCTTTTTTACCTTGCGTTAATTTTAACTATAATTTAAATAAATATAAAATGCATAAAAAGTATCTGCTTGATACAGTGGGAAGATACAAATTCAGTTGCAGGAATGGCGAAGAAACTGCAGTCTGCAAAGAAATGTGATGTAGGTATGGCTTTTGTACACAGAGAGAAATGGATCCAGAATCAAATCTCATAGGTGAAAGATGCTGTCGTTAGAGATTGTTGGGAATCCAGGCTACAGAAACATCATCAAGTTCCCAGAAGATGGAAGCTTTTCAAAGAAAACACCAAGTGTCAATCTTCTATGACACCTCACTATTCTCTGGAGCAGGCATCGCATCATCCTTCCCTGGAAGATTTGATTTGCCGAAGTCAGATGTGTAGATACAAAACTCAATTAGTAATTTCAGCCTATTCTGAAAAGGCACCAGCAGCTTGCTCCAGTGACTCTCAGGCAGTCCCAGTGTTCACCTACACTGATGGTAATAAAGAAGTGTTAATGCTTGAAAGACAGAAATCCAAAATGCAAAGGCAGAGGATCAGGAATGTTTGACAGCACAAGAAAGCTGAACGTCTTGGAGGTACCCTTCCCGCCCTTTTCATTTTAGATGTGAATGGAATATGTAGACTTTTTTCTACATTTCCGTATTTCTGTATTTCTCATATAATTATATTGATGAGTAGTTAAGCATGTAAAATTGGGTTACGACGCCCTGGAACAACTGAGGGCCCTCATTCACCACCACCATGGTGTCTCCTCTAGAGTGGAACATAACTACTGCTGCATGACAGAAAACATGCCGTAAAAGAAATGCTAGAGAAATTCTGGGTATGTATGCAACTACTGGAGTTGGTGTATAATTTGTGAAAAATAATCACTTAGGCAAATTTAACCTATTTTCAAGCCTATTTTTCACTGGTTTGCAACAATTGCTCTTTTCTTTAGCTAAGCTGCAACTTACATCAGAAGATACACTGCAACTAGAAATTAACTCTTACAAAACAAAGTTTAAAATTTGACATTTAACGGGCACTCTAATAAAGTCTGAGTGCAAGGATGCTTCTAGAGATTTATTCAAAAAGGCCATAAAAACCAGTCATAAATTTGCTTTGAAATTTAAATGAAAATTCACAGGTTTTTTTTTGCATCGTTCGCTCTCTGCTTGTTAATGCTTGCAATCACTTGACATGAACTTTGGCTATGACACTCCGGCTAACCGTTAGACTCCTAGAATAAGAGTTCAGCGGAAGCTCCAGTGCCTACAAGAGGCCATTAGTTTAATGTCCTCTTGGAAAGGCAGCGCCTTCCTTGCCCTCTAGTGCCAGGGTAAGACACTCTCTTCAGAGTTAAATATGGCACTTGGTGAATTACCAGTACTATTTTCTACAGTCTATTTAATGACTCTTCCCTGCACAGATTTCACTTTTGTTTGGCAGTGATGGATTGAGTGTCTTAGAAATGTTCTGTGCCCCCTTCTGCACCCCACAGAAACTCCGTGGGTAGTGGAGCTCTACATGAAGAAACATGTTGGAGCCGAGCTGGGCCAGAAGGTGATTCAGTGAGAAAGACCAAAAGAATCATCTGCATCATCTCATTTTAGACCTGTACTGTTTTGTGGTGTTTTTTTCCCTTTTGTTTTCTTTTTTCTTTTGTTAAAAGACTGTCCCAGGGGAGTTGGACGTCTCTGTAACCATTTCAGAGTGCTTGGTAAAGCTGCTCGTTGGAGCCGAGGCTGGAGCCTAACTGAGCAGTAATCACTTCAGTGTCAGCACTGAAATGTTCTTGAAAATTCTCTTTGCAAGTTCTTTATACTAAAACTAAAACAACTATATGAAGGTAAAGGAAACAAAATGGGAAAACAGCGGTTCACCAGAACTTGCATGGATTTCAGGTTTCGTTTATTTGCTGCTCTATTTCATTTTCAAAAGATCAGTCCCTTAGTCTTTCTAAACTAAGCTTCACCCTGAGTGGAATTTCCAGAGGAGTTATAAACCCCTGAAAAACGGGGTTTGTAACAGAAATGTTGACAGCGGGCTCTTAACAGTAGCAGAGTTACCCGCCTTTGCTATAAAATAGTAGTCTCTAACTACTCTAATTCTGATGAAAAGTTACTGTAATGTGACTCCCTATCTATACTAGGCCACATCATTTTTCTTCTTTATGGGCTTCATTATGGTAAGGAAAATGCATGCCCCCCTAGAGAAAGCTGGTAAAAGAGGACCTAAGTACTTATAAGCTACGTTTCTTTTACATCAGTGCCTGAATATAAGGCTAGAAGATCTAATGTGCTTACTGTACTGAGAAACATTAGCAACACTCCTCAGAAAATGCAGACTTATATGAGGTGCAGAATTTTAACATAAGTTAATCTACAGTGCCTTTTATCTTGAAGGATTCCTGGGTGTTTTAATGAATAATGTCCCAGGGCAACTTTCACTCATCCCCCCAAAAATAGCCGCCTGTGGGATGGACAAAGCATCTTTTCTCCATCTTCAATACTATAAACTTTCTCCATGCTCACAGAGGAGGAGGGAAACAGAAAATAGCTTCTCCGTTGAACACAGAGCTTTGCATAGAATGTATTCCTGAAATTAACTACCAAGTGGGAGGCACAACAGTTTGGCATCAAATGGTCTCCAGATACTTCCTATAGGTACATCAAATAATTCTTTATAGTGATCCAACTGCATATTTATTTTTATTAGAAAACAGAATTCCTAGTGTTTATTCTGTTACCCTTGCTATGGAACAGCACTACCATCACACAGCGCCTCTCTTCTAACTGTGCAGTTGCACTCGCTATTTTTTGGAGGAAAATAACGGGGGGAAAAAAAAGTGAAAGGATGCAGATATTCTTTTGCAAAATTTCAAAAGAAAAAATATATTTTACACTAACATTTCCAATATGTTTAAGCGCTCTTTCTTCACGCTTGTATTTTTCCAGTATTAAACTAGAGATTTTTGATGTAATGTTTATGTTCACGAATATTATGTGTTTATATGTGTTAGAGGGAGGGAGAATTTATGCACATAAACTGTCATTTCAAGGTCAGATTGTGAAATGCAATTGCTATTAATGACAGTAAACAACAGAGGTGGATAAATATGGGTAGCTTTTAGCAGATGAGCAGCTTAGACCATTGCTTAACATTTTTTAGAACAGACAAAAGTTTTTGATATGCAGTAGAAAACAGAAACAAAGACAGAGCAAAGTCAAAGCTATAATCGGAATGTACTGTGATTAAAAAGGAATGAATCAGATGGATATTGGAGATTATGACCATCTGTACATTTCTGCCTCACACGTCACTTTTACCCTTGGTTAAAGCCCCCCAAAATTTAATCCCCAATATATTTGCCTAGGAATATATCCCACATCAGCCTTACGGGGTAACTTCCATTCAACAAAACGTACAGCTCCAAAAAAAGGTTAATCAATAGTAATAGGTAGCCAAAGAAGGAGATGGAAGGCAACTTTTTGCTATAGTACAGCACCTTGCAAAATCCCCTTTTGCATTAGGTGAAACTTTCTCAAACGTGAATTATCTGATAGCATACCTGTAACTCACTGGCCTGGCCTGGTCAGAAACATGTCACAGTACTCGGTCACTGCTCAGACGTTCCTATCTACCACAGAACCTGGTGACTACCTGTACAATTTGAACAGTGAGATGTAACTATAACACTATTTCTATTTGTACACAAAATGTGTTACTTATTCTGGCTAAGAACCAAATTTTTGCCAATAGTAAAGCAAACCCAACTGTTAATTTTATTTTGTCTTGCTCTGAAAATGGAGCTCAATGCAACCTAACTCTGTCCATCCACGTGATGGTGCT
The DNA here is from genome assembly GCA_013400135.1 of Rhinoptilus africanus. Lineage (NCBI taxonomy): Eukaryota > Metazoa > Chordata > Aves > Charadriiformes > Glareolidae > Rhinoptilus > Rhinoptilus africanus. The sequence continues at coordinate 61,717 of VXBO01004075.1, forward strand.
GTTTCCAAAATACATAGTACATAGCGAAAGAGAAAATGAATAAATGAAATCCATAACTTATTTTACTCCTATAAAATATGGTGAATAATGAACCAATTTTCTTACAGTCTGCTTTAGATACAAAAGCTTCAACATTCTATCATTCCAGTGTTTCCTGTATTTTCAATTAAATGCAGCAATATTTTACCCTCTCCCAACGTATGACCAAATCTTTTAGTCTTTTCTTAATCGCATAGCCATGTGACGCTGTCAGAAGGTCACTTGCACAATTAGGATGACTCATCTAACAAAGTTTGGCAGATCAGCATTTTGAATGCAAGATTTGAATTTTTTGCCAGAAAAGGAGACAAATTTAGACCCTGATCTTCAACGACTGAACTACTTGAGAACTTTCATAGCACCTTCTTCTTACAGGCAAAGGATCAAACCATGCGTATTTGGGTTGTGTCTACATTTTGGGGGAGTATCAGTGGCCAGCTAAAAGTATTAAGGATATAAGACTACATTATGTCCGCAGGGCACATCGCTGGTGCAGTCAAATAGATTATCTAAGTAGGATGTATTATGCAGCAGAATCAGGAGGCTTATATTGGAAACCATGCTGTAATAAACCACATCTAATGAGCTGGAATTAATACAATGTAATGTACACATGCACAGCGTAATGGGATCTTGCAGAGAACCAAAAAAAAAAGGAACTATTTGTTGTGATTCCTAGCAATAGAATTACTTCCCACAGATTTTTCTATAGCACAAGTAAAAACCTCGGGTACTTAAATTACTGAAAGCTTGATATGAAGGTCCGTGTACAATATTGTTCCTTCTAAATAAAATTATGCAAAAATATTTTTAGATCTTGGGTACTTTACATTTATTAATAAATATTTAATGAAGTTCCACCACAGATGCTATTTAAACATGTGATAAGCCTGAATAATTAGTCTGCAGCAGATATCACGAATAAAACAGATTACTTGGAAAACACAGCAAAAATGCCAGGCTTGCCGACGACACAAAATGAGGATCTGAGATGAGGCACCAAAATGTCATTAACCTTAAGGTTACTGGCCAAATCTGATGGCCAACACAAGATCTTTCAATGCACTACTCTTATTCCTGTTCTTGTATTTCATCTTAATCTGAATAAAATTTTAATGCACTTTTAAAAAACATGTTAATAATTACATGGAAAAAGAAAGTGTCAGAATCAAATATAAATTCTTCACATGGTAATTTTCTCTTCACATTACTCTCCCCTCTGCAGTGGCTTTATTCCATTAAAGCAGAGCTTGTCCATAACTGTCAGGCTACGTACAACAATTTCGGGAAGAGTTTTTTGGGTCACTCAGCTTTGACCATCTTGGATCTTGTTGTTTTGTGTGAAAGCTGAGTGTCTGACAGGCTGACATGATTACTGCTGTGTTTTCTTCCGCCTTTTTTAAGCTTATCTGCACGACACACTGGCTCTGAGACCCTGCCCTGCTAACATCAGCCTGACAAAATCCATCCTGTTAGTGACTGATTACCCTCCCTGCCAGGCTGAAGTGATCAATGAGCACATGGACTTGTCAGACAGTTCTTTAGAGATCTCTGCGGCAGGGTCTGGAGCAAGTGTAACAGTGGCAACAAAACCAGTCTAGGGACCTGCTCCTTCTCGTGCATGTGTGGTCTTTTATGCCTCCAGAGCCAGCGGCTCTTCAACCTGTCTGGAGAAGTGGCTTTAGATCTTTGTGCTTTAGCATGCAAAGTTTAGTCAGTAACTTTGTAGATGCACACAAAACTTAAACTTAAATGCATTACAAATCTGTTTAGCAACCAGAAGGTACAAGCCTATATGTTCATAACTCTGTGCAACTGCATTAGTACTTTAGTTTTAATCATGACGACATTTTTGAAGCCCATTTCCCAGGAGCCTTCAGTCACCATGGACCATAGGAGCAGACATGGAGAAGACAAACTTGGTTCCTTTCAGTTGTGCTCCTGGACTGCATTAGATGAAACCACTAATGAATATTTAGTCCATGGGACCAAATGAAAACTGGTCTGAAATAAGCCTGTTTGAAATCCCCATCATGTGGATCAAGCTCTTAGCACCACCCTTTTGGCTTCACAGACAGGGTTGTGTTGTGTCACACAACTTGCTAATGTAGCTACAGAAAATGTGTGGCTACTGATGTGGATTAAACAGGGAAAGAAAAATTGAAATCAGGAGTAAAAGGATAGAAAAAGTAAAAATGATTGTAATAAAAATTGTACAATTATGTTATGTCAAAGTAATTTTCAACCAATGAACACTGAGGGGAAAAACCCAAGGAATGTATTACTGAAGATTTTTTTTGTGTAACAGCCAAGGTCTTTAACACTTTCGTTGATGTTGGTAGATAGTATTTTACATGAGTAAGATAATCTGTGATGTTTATATTACTTTTATAAATATGCAAAGTGTTTGTTGATAAATGTCTGAGCAACTGTGCTGTTGCTACACACACAGTACAGCTAAGTTTCCTGGCAGCTAACAAATTGACAAAGCTATATTGCAAACTTAGATCTGTAACTATCTTCTTGTTGTTCAGTGGTATTTTGTTAGTACACGGAGACCATAAACAGGTCTTGAAATGTAAATAGAGAAGAGATAAAACCATTTAAGAAACACCACACAATCCCCATTCCACAGGGTACTTGAGGCACCAAGAAATTTATTGACATGCCTGAGTGCGCGCAGGCGGCTGGAAACAGCGAACAATTGCAGAGAGTTCCAGGTCAACTCACTGCAAATCACAAATCTGAGTTCACACTGGGGGTCTGGCACTGAGGTGACAAAGACATGTCCTAACTGTAAAAAAGAATACAGATGCCAGTCCATATCTCAGCCAGCGCGTTATCCTTCTCAGACACAAGGTGCGGTTGTGGTTTAACTGTGGAGAAATTTTAATGTTAAAGTATATTGAGACTTATGCCATTGAATCCTGAATACAAAATCATTGGTAACCAGATGGTGAAAATGTTAACTAGGTTAACTAATGTTAACTAATAAGACAAGTGTGGAAAAACACTAGCTTTGTTATTCAGCAAATTATACATTACAGGGTTGATATAATCCAGGTTTGTATTTACACTGTAAACCTCACAGACCCCTTCAAGAGAACCAAGCCTAACTCCTGCACAGCACCTCAGCTTTGCACTGGTAAAACAATAGTTATGCAGACAGTAAAACAAGAGTTCCAACTGGAGATGCTGGTGACAAAAAACTGGTACAGACTCTTCAGTGGAAAGAACTGTGATGAAGTAAGAACAAAGGATAGTGCTGCAGGAAAGAAGAATTTCTCTTTATCCAGAGCTGTCACCTAGATATACTCAAAATACTTCACTGTAAATGTTTGCAGAACTACAGTACTACAAAAGCTATGGGCTTGCCAAATGTTGATAAAAAGGAAGACATGTAAGAACAGGACTAAGGACATGTTAATTGCAGTACTAGTGGAGAAATCAAGCAGCGAAAAAATTGGATTTGACTTTGTGATAAATAGTGAAGTCTTAAAAACTGGCAGAATTGCAAAAATAGTACAGTAAATTGGGCATATTATTACACAACATAAGGCTTTCTCTGTGAGGATAACTGACGGTATGTGATTTCCTTTTATGAACAAAATGTAAAAGCTATCAGAAAAAATCCAAGCATTTTGAAAACAGTTAGAAAGGAAAAAAGGATATAACCTTGTGCCTGCAAGTAGTCCTTCTAGAATAATCTTTAAACATTTATAATACATGGATATGAAAATATCCTATTTTTTTCTATTCTGCTGGAAAAGACTCATATCTTTGCTAACATCTTTCACATAAACTTAAGCATTGTTTACGTCCTTCTTTAGCCCTGAAAATAGGACATAAGTAGAATAGACACTTTGCTGGTCCTCCACACAGAAATTCATTTAATACTTTTTTTTTCTCTTAATCTTAAATTAAAGCAAGAGAATTAGTATTTAACATGAAGAAACAAGTCTGAACAAATACTGTAATCAACAAATTTGTCTTCTTTTTCTCACAGAAGTCCTTGAATAGATCATAGATTTAGTCTTTAAAGCATCTTGATGACATGTTTCAACATTAGCATTTGGGTTGTGGCTTGCTAGTCTTGTTTTGGTTTTAGAACTTTGAAATTTATTGCTTAGATATGATTATCCATTACCTCTGGCCTATAGGAGAGCCCAGTGGCTGAGACAGTGATAATTAAGCTGCATGCACTAATATGAAGCAGTAGATCTTAAATTAAAAAAAAAAAAAGAAAAGACAGACCTCTCATTTTGTAATGTTTGTTGCTATTTTGGTTTAGGTTTTTTATATAGTTTTTGGTTTTAATGCCTAGTCTTTCAGCTTACACTGCTGACATTCCTAGAACTGTTTGATATTTGTTAGCACGGCAGATACAAAACTATTTCTGGCCATGAAGGCAGGACAAGCAACCCCGCAGTACGGTCAGTACAAGGGTGCGCTGGGGCTCTCTGACTACCCACAGCATCTCTGGGACAACCTCAGAATACTTCAGCCGAAATGACAAACTGGAGATGCCTAGAGCATAACAGAATGATATCCTATGGATTATAAGGTTCCTTTTGAGGAACTCTGTGTAAAACTGTGTCCTGTCAATGGCTCTGGCACAGCTGGAATAAATGACATTCAGAATACAATCACACATCATTACAGATGAATGAAGCAGATTATCCATAAACTCACAAACTACCTAAACAACAATAGATGCAATGGGCATGTCAATGCCAGACGGCTTTGGGCACAGATTTATGGGAGTCTGGCAAGCCCATTGACTGCTGCATTAGGATGGGAGCCTGGAAACAGGAATCCAATATCGCCTAGTCCTATGCTTGGAGACTCTGAGATGAAACAACAGAATGGTAAAGATCAATGTCTGCGTATTTTATGTGGTTTGAAATGAAATAAGGGTTCCACGGTTAAATACACTCATTCTGTCAAGACTACTCCAGGTTCACTTTTTTCTTCATGACTGTAAAAAGATTCGATTTCCACTAGGAAGTCTGGAAACTTATATCAACTACCAAGGTAGAATTAGACCTGAGAGAAGCTTGGTGATCTTAAAGAATACAAGATATATCCATCTTTCATTATGAGAAGATTTTAGCTTTCCACCAGGCTTACTAATTTTTGCACTGCTATTGTACTATGTTCTATCTATTTTTAATAAATAATGGTAACGAAAGACCTTTATTGCAAATGCACATATACATTTATTTTTAGCTTCCTGATGAATTTAGCTTTTTTTTTTAAATAAAATGTTCAGGAAAATAAAGGATACAAAAAACCACGGTACCCTGTAGAGAGGTAAAGCAAAGAATAAATGCATTCATTGCTTTCCTCAAAAGAAATGTATTGTGCAGCTCCTGAGGAATACAATATTGAGATGAAAATGAAGCTGCAATGGAAATGGAATGAGAAATAGGTATTTGCTTCTGGGTGAACACAACAAACCTATAAGCGACATAGTTAAAAAGCAGCAGCCCGATCACACCAATTTCTGATGACTAAATAAAATACAGGTAAAAGGACAGGGGAATAAGACAGAAGGAAAGAAGGGAAATGAAGCTGCCAAATGAAAGAGAAGTGTTTCTGCAAAGGTCAGTAAGGGATGAGATTAGTTTGGAGTAAGCCAATACTACAGTGTAATTTGCAATATTTTCAAACACTTCAGAATAAGCATTCCTTGCTATTTTTAATACAGGCTTTGAGCCATGACTATCTAAATAGACAGAGAAGGCATTAAAAGTTCATAGGGCTTGATATTGCCTGTAAAGAGGGAGCCCCTACAGAATTTTATTTTATTACTAACCTTTATTAGCCTTGTAGCCAATGCTGATTAAAGTGTTGTGGCATATCTGTCAGCATGCATGAATGCATGGAGATTATTAGCAACTGCATTTAAAAGTCTAAGAGCCAAGAGGTAGAGTCACAAGCCTGGAATACTAATGCCTGTTTTATTCAGCGTAAACAGTCAAAGGGATGGATAATAGCTTACTTGTCTCCTTTTATTGGCATGTTTATCTATCCTTTTGCTCTTCTCCCTCAGCATGTAACTAAGACAACAGAAAATAATAAAAAATATGAGGTATCTACAAGTACGGGTCAAATTGACTTCAATGCAGTTTATCCAAATTTGGCTGGTCAAAAATAACCATTTCTAGCCCCTATAGGCTAACACTTCATGTAACTTCGAATATCTCCAATCAAGCTGCCCACAGGCAGATCTGGACTAAATGTTAAAGGAAAATACGTATTCAACAAAGGTAGCCTTTTAGCATGTAGACATATTCGAGACCTTTACTGAAGTATTTTGTTGATTGTGTGGTAAATCTTCTGAAGACGTAACTTCTAACCCAGTTGACCCAAATTTCTTCCCTGACAATATTTGGAATTCACAATTCAAACTGAGTTGCATGAGTAGCTACTTGAGTCACACTGCAGTCTTTTGTCTTGGGACTCAAACTTAATAAATTATTTAATAATTTAAGAAATTTAACCCCATATTCATTTCTATGATGCCCAAAGGACATTTTTTTCCATTACTACTGTGTTTTAGGTACAGCAACAGCCTGTTCTAGTCAATGTTCAAATTAATTTAATTTTTTTTAGTATGACTCCAAACAGAACATGAATAATGAAGTTAACAATCTGGTTTGAAGTGAAACACCACTTGGAAATGGCTAAATGTTTATGAATAATATCTTTCAATATTTATGAAATCCATTCAGTGCTACCGTTCAGAAAATCCTGAGACATATTTGGCAAGATTAGACAGAGATCTACTGATGGTTTAGGGAAACTGAGTAATAGAATCTCTTTGTTGATGTACATCACAGTGAAAAGTCTTAGAAAGATTTCTCTTTCTGCCCTATGACAGGAAAACTCTCCTGGCTGGCAGAGAACTAAAACCAGAGGATCATAAACCACTGCTGAGCATTAATTTTAATGAACAATGAGACAGCTCTACCCAAGACAAGCCAGTTACTCAAATGTGATTCATAACAGTAACTAGAGATCACTGATGATGCTTTTGCATTTTTTTTGCTAGAAAAGATTTTGATGAGGCTGAGCACGACAGTCTGGTAGAAAGATCCCAAACTTTTAAATAAGTAATCACTCACATCCTCTTTAAAAATAACATAGAGAAAAAACATCTTAGGTATAATTGTAACACTGTTTGTGGACTGTAAATATATATATAATGTAATCTTAATTATTAAATTAATTAATCAAGACAATATGCGGAGTTAGCAAAGGTATACGTTAAAATTTTAATAATCATAATAGAGAATGTCTTTGAAGGTAATCAAAAAAGCCAAGTGTTGTCTACAAAGGTGTTTGCGTAAACATCTCACTATTCTATTTCTGAAAATGTTGCGCAATTTAAAGCTCCCTGACAATCTTGTCCAGTTCAAAATCTGTATGAATGAATGTATTTGCTTCTAAGTATTTTTTAATAAGTCTTGGTAATTTAACGTGCCTTGCTTCTTTATCACATAATGAATTTAATATGTCTGTCTATATAATGCTTGCAATTTCAAAGCAAAGTTGTATTTCGCCTTCTTTCTGTAGTTAAAGATTTTTTTGTTATCTGTACTCCAAGAGCCCCTAAAGACTCTAGCTAAGATGATGCTCTACCATAAGCATATGAGGTCTGATCAATGCCTGTTACTACCTCAGTGATCTCTGGGATCCAGCCATTAAACATGCTGGTAGACTGGAATAGGCTACCCAAACAATACTCACGGTAGTATCTAGCGATATTGAATCTCACTTCCTAAACCTTAAACATCCCAATATGTCATAGGAATTAATATAATGAATCACTGTTATTTCTCTACTGAAGCAAAAAGTAGCTGAATTAAATTTCCCCAGTGTTTTCCAATCCTCTGTAGCATCCATATTATGCTCTCTAATATGGATTACTGTAATTTTTCTACTCTCTCTAAAAAGAGTCATCTGCATTAGAGTTTTTCATCTGCTCCTTCCCTTTATGCTGTACTATTTAGGGACCCCCTTGTCAGCTCTTCATGAAACTTACTGTAAAGCACAGATTTACAGTTACCATGATTCACATTTTCAATGCAGGAAGCCCTGAATATCTAAGTAAATTCTATCCCACTCTAATAATGTTCTTCTTGTAGTAATATTGTCTTATCACAAAGCATGAAGACTTTATTTCATGCTTTTATTTATTTGTCTGATGTTGTTTGCAGTTCTATTCATCACCTATTGTTTTTATTCTTCTGTTTTACTTCTTTTGGACCAATTTCCTAGTGGTCTTGACACCTGATCTGACCAGATAATGTGATGGTTTATACTGTAAATGTTGGTCTAAGATTAACTTTTCTGAAGATAGATATACCTTTTTTGTTCAGTTGGTCAATGTTGCTTTCATAAAAATTCTGCACCTAAACTTTTGCAGAACTATGTTTGTCAAAATTTTTTCTACTAAATAGTAAAATCAGCAACAGGACTGTTATCATCAATGGCCATATTAAGAACTGCCACAGATATGAGGCTATTTTTTTACATCAGACATGAGCAATTTGAAAGTAGCAGGAAGCAGACGTGTTTAAAATGATGATCTAATTTCATAATCTGCAACAGACCCACAGTTGAAGAAAACAACAACTAAGGGTGTATCATTATGACATTGCAACTCACTGCCAACAGTTGTTAAATTTATTCTCTTTTTGTATTATTTGTTAACTGTTTTTAATATTGAGTAGTGCTTTCATGTTCAAACTGCAGTTTTGTCTGAGAATTGCACAGAAACTACGTAAACTGTATCACTACCTCCTGTCTTCAGAATGTAAGGAAAAATGTGTGTGCTTTGCTGAGGGTTCTTATCACAGTACATGCAGATGCAGAATCAGTAAGAATTCCACATAAGAATTTTAGAGACTCTCAGCCTTCAAATATTTCATAAAAACAGAAGATGGTTTTCTTCCATTTGTTTGGACTCCATATTGCATAAGGAATATTTCAACTATAACATTTAGGTTCTTTTATAGAGTTATAATTCATGCCGCATTTATACAGTACAATTCCTACAGCACTATAGTTAGCCCCATTGATATTTGTGTATAGAATTTAAATTTACATATCTATAGACAAATGTAAATTAGACCATGTATTAAAAATGGATTAAAAATAGAAATATAATTATACTAGCACATCCTTGAAGATGATTGCTTCTATTCACTTTAAAAACACATGACGTGACAACATAATGTGCACTTTATTTGGCTGCTGTGAGAACAGCTGTCATTTAGGAGACCTAATAAGAACATATATGAAACAGGGTTTTTTTTTTTCTGAGAGTAGCTCAAGTGTGTATAAGATTATTTTTTAAAAAAAAAAATTGTTTCTCATATTTGACTTTACTCAAATAAGAAAAGATTCTTCTCAACCTGAAGCAGATACTAACATTAGGGTTTATTTCTACTGTGACACCAAATCTGATGTAGTTTTTGTGCTGGAGTTTTATCAGTAGATCCAAAATTTCCACCTTCTGTATTTGTTAATGGTCTAATATCTATAGCTATGTGTGGACAAGGAACTTCCACAAAGTTTGTAATGACGTACTTGTTAACATCAGAGTTAATCTGTCATTCTGCTCTTTAGCATGGTTAAGACCTCTTCACGTGCTTTCCTGGACAAGATGAACATTAATAGATTGTCTCCTGTTCAGCTGCTGCTCCATGTAATACATTAAACATTGGTTTAAAATGGAACATAATCTTAGTATTAAGCTGTTTGTTCTGTGAAATTCTGCTCAGTTATTTGCTTTAAGGCATGTCATGTTTGGGTACCTGATGTCACATCTAATTTTACTGGGAGAGACAGAACTGAGAGGCTGTAATTCTGGAACTTTTACAGCTGAACAATATATTTATTTTTTTCAATAAAAAAAAAAAGATTATGCTAAAAAGACAGATTTAACCTTTTTCTTGGAAAACTAGATTCAGAAGAAAAGTAACTACTACTGTTTTATCCACAAAACCCAATGAGCCAGAAACGAAAAACTACTAGCACTGCTGCAGAGTGTTTCACCAGGCGTCTTAATGAACTGTCAGAAGACAGAAGCTGAACAGGACATTCAGGGCAGGGTGACTGTTTGAAAAATATACCAGAAATGTGCAGCCCACTGCAAAGAAAACCCTCGATACTATACATTTGCATTTGCATATTTTATATAGACACACATGCAACCCGCTCCAAGGAGCTCATGTTAGATTTCCATATTATAAGAATAGTTGTTGTCCCTCTGTGGCAGTGTGCTCCTTCCTAACCTGACCTTTATCTCCTGTAACCCTGCCCAGGTGATAACCACCAGTGGTGGTCATAATGGGTGCATCTGCTCATGATGGCTGCATCCGGCTCAAAGTGGATTCAAGGGAGACATAAAAAAAGAGTAGCCAAGGGCTAACTTGATCTATGTGCCCACCTAACCACAGTACTGACCCTGTGGTCAAAATGCAAATATGACTGTAAGTCAATCATCCTATCCCTATAAGTAGTGAACAGCCCAAGAGCCCTTCTAACTCTCCTGAACAACAGCCGCCGGCATGCCAGAATCTCCCCTGGAGTAGGGATGCCTCTAAAGGGTACTCCTTGAGGTTGAGAGATTCCTTGCCACAACAGATTCTTGGTAAGTGATTAATAGCATGGTAAACTTTGAAATCTTAGCTAAGTGATATAAAGGATTGACTGTGCATATATAATCCTTTAGACATAAACTGTTGACCAAGTGCGGGACTAAGATTGGATCCAGCCGTGCCTCCGCTCCTCCCTGGGAAGCTGTTTAGAAAGAAAAGTGGTCCTTTCTGACCCTCATGACTCAACGGGAGGGTCTCCCTGGCAGCTTTGTCTGACCCTGGCCTCTATGCAGTAAATAACCAAGTGCGCCTTGCCAGCAAATCTTGTTAAACCGCTGCCGTATTTACTATCAAACTTTGTTAAATCACTGTTCTATATAAATAAATATATTGCTGCTTCCCTCTTACAAGTGCATCACTCCATCTGCGACACTCTCTCCAAGCGCTTCTTGTCTTGAAACAGACAAGTTTTCCTCTGAAGTTCAGTAGGAATTTGTCTTGATGTAAGTCAGCATTTGAACATGTTGCACAGAATACATTTTAGTACTGAGAGAGATTCCTCACATTTCACATAAGCAATAGGACAAGTGACATTTTCCAACCATGGAGCTTCGATCCAATCTCTAGTTATTTGAATAAAGGAAAATACACATTTCTGGTACCTTCCTCACTCTGGCAAACGCTCGTTTGTTCCTTAGGTCTTCAAGTCTAAGTCCCACCAGCTGATGTCCATGGGTAAGCAGATTTTCGACTCCAAAGGTAGATTTTCAGAAACTGAGATTTAGGAGTCAATTTTATATGCCCTGCAACTACTAAACATGTACATCTAATGACTCCTTGTAACTTCAAATTCCACTGCGGACTCCATATGCCTCTGCAGTTGGTGAATAGCTGAAAAACCCATCCGGGCAGAGTACTTCAACACCGCCAAGTGGCTGGCCTGCACTTGATTACAACCTACCATTGTTCGCAGGCTCCTCATTATTACTCCCACTGCTCAAGAAGCAAATGTCTGCTGAACCTCATAGCGGTTGGCAAGGTTGCATGTGAGAGAATTTCTGCTTTGAAAGTAGAGAAAACTTTAACCCTAACATTTAGCTTTTCATTAATGGAATTACATTAAAAGAGCTTTTCAGATCGGTTTAATTCCAGCACTTCTGAACTCGCTGTCTTTGTAACCTTAACGTTCTTCTAACATAGTGGACAGGGCTGTGTTTTCTATGTGAAAACAAGTACTTCTAAAAACACTCCATCTTTCTTTTTTCTTGGATTGGCACCTGAACAACTCAGACCACTGTTTCTAATTTGCAGAGACCAGACTTTAAAGTACCACATTGTTACAAAGAAAGGGAAGGATCATTTATTTGTCAACTTAGGAGGATCGGAACAGCTGTGAATTGTACACGCTTCGGGACATGATGTATCTTGGGGCGAGGGGGAACAGGGCTGTAATTAAAAAATACCTGCGAAGTTAGCCTTTTCCACAAGGCTGCAGAAAATTTAAGCCACTCTAGTCTTTATACCATTTTTTCATCAAATACAGATTTTTTAGATCACAAAGTCTTAAGTCTAAAACTGGAAGTGGACTACAGAAATATTAATTCCCAGATCTCTTATGCCAACAATTAATTATGTTCCAGGAAAATCCTACGTTGAGCACAAATGGATTAATATGTATAATGGCATGCTCCTGCTCTAAAAACTTTAATATGGAAAGTGCTATGCTAAGCCATAGTCTACTTAAAAATAGGCATTATAATGAAAGAGCTTCAGTTGTAGATGTACATTTCCAAAAATCTGTTTAATGTACTTGTTGCAGGGTTTCACAGTAAACAGCTGGTGATTTTATATCCCATGAAGACACTTGCCCTATTTTAAAAAATGGTGTATGGATGAACTATGGGATGCACTATGTAAATAAATACCAGAGCACACTTTTCCGCTGAAAGGTAACACTGGTATCGCTTTTAAACAACCCTTATATTTATCCCTACAGCCTTATACCGATAACTTACATGGAAGAGAACTAAATACTTATCTTCACACCAACTGATTAAGAGAATGAAAAGACATTTTCTGGCAGACTAATTGTTTATTTACCATCTTCTAATGTTGATGATTTGGAGTATTTAATTTTATTTTTAAAGTATGTGGTTGAAAACACCAAGTGAGAAATTGCTCTACACTTTGTCAACAATGAATGGATGAGAACAGAGAAGATGCAGTATCAGTGTTGCTACAATACATATAATTATGCAAGGTTATGCAGAGTTTTAGACAACAGCAGTGTTTAAAGAATTTCCTAGTGAATTTAATATATTAATATGCCTAAGTCTTGAAACAATAAGCAATAAAATACAATCATAATTTAGAAAGTAATAACGTACCCATTGATAATACAAGAAGTCCAGGAACTGATTCTAATATTGATCAGATGTTTCTGAATCATTTGTTGTTCCATCAATAGTTATAAAAGAGGGTGAGAATTGATCAAATGCTGTACAATATGAGAATGTCTTGGGAAATATATATACACAGATCCATTTTTAATTTTAGAGATACTGTAATCTATTTTTATGTCAGTACACAATATGTTGATGGTAGGTTGCAAGAAAAAATGCTATTAGGATTACTTGTTCATACAATTTTCCTCAGTTAAGTAAATTGATTTTCCTACTTATTTGATTTGTGACTTTACAGTTCTCTGTGGTTTGTTCAAGAATGTAATCTCCAAATTTCACAGAAAATTTGGCACGATGAATGACAGTGAAAATAATGAAAAGCAACAAAACTTTTCCCAGCATAGCTTTGATGGATAACATAATTACTTTTCCTTGTAGTACTCTTACTCATCTACAGACATTCCTAAGCCTTGTTTCAGTGTTCTCTTAAATGAATCTTCAGATACAGGAGGACTAGGATTCCAATCCAAGTAATCTCCAGGTTTACCAATGTATTGGGTAATTGCAACCATGGTATCTGAGAGTTACAGGGACCGGCATAAAAGCAGAATTTCTTATTTATTATCACTGATCCTCTGGCATCATTTCCAAATTCTTCTCTTTAAGAATGACCAAAATGTATTTCACAAGCATGATTTAAGGCTATAAATGTACCAATTAAAAGGAAAAAACCTCTTGGTAAGAGCAAATTTTTAGCACATTTCATCTCTCTAGAAAAATCTGAATTCACATTACTATAATAACTTGATTGTAAAATTTTCTGTGCAACCCAAAGGCCTTAGGAATTTATTGCATTTATTACTGAGCAATAAGCACTAGTTTTGAGTCTTCACAAGATTCCTAGCAATCACTACTCCAAAAGCAGCAATTTGAAATTGGAGGTCAAAATAACTGCTTTGAAGGAAAGGATTTTTTTTTACTTCTGAAGAAAAAGAAGCTAAAATTACCTTCTGTCCTCCAAGGTGCTAGCCTTTTTTATGAAAGCTTGAAAATGACTAAACTTGAAGCCAATATTGTTAATTATACATAAATGTTCTGATCAGATTATATTAAGTACAACTGAATCCTCATTAGCATCCACAGCCATTGCAATCAGGGCCCGGAACAAGGTGCAGAGATTCTGCAAAGCTTCTCCTCCAACTTTAGCTGCCTGCCTTCAAGGCCAACTCTGAGATAGTGCTGCTGTGTCATCTTTGATCAGGCTTCCATGAAAAGGTGAGAAAAAGCTGTAAGAAGTCTTGCTGAGGGCCCACAGTTAATCTCAGTGCAAGTGTTAGTTACAGCAGGGAGATCAATTTGTTTTGGAATGAGTAGCCGGAATGTTCCTACCCTACAAAGCGAGTTCCTACCTTAACTGCAGCTTATGGGGAAAATCGTCTTGGACAAAACCTCTGGATGTTGCATAAATACTGAAATTGCTGAGCACAGCCAGCAAGTCCTCAGCTGTTCTGCAGAACACTGGAGTTCTTTGACATCTTTCTTCTTAAAGAACAACTTTTGGGCAACAAAGAAACATCACAGCAATCAGTACGTCAACTGACAGTACCCATATGTGCTTGTGTGTGCAAGTTTGTGTTGAGAGGAGGGTGTGTGACAAGGGTGAGAATGAGGAGGACCTCACTATCCAGAGTCCAACCACTAAAGCCTCTACTACGAGCCACCTCTTACAGAATTGCAGAAGAGAAATGATAAATCGGGGAAAAAAAATCAAAACAAACCACCAGAAGACAAAACCATACAGGTATTACCAAGCTAAGCGAAATGGCAGACTTTCCTCCCACAGCTAATTTCAGTTAATGATTCTATTATGTTTGGTCCTTATGACCTTCTAAAGATTGCTATATGCCACTGAAATTGCCAAATTTCTTTGGGAAACCAACCAATTCCTCTCCCAAACCAGAATCTTATGCTCTGAATGCCAACAGTGATCTTATTTACACAATATACACCACAATTTATCTGCAGATTCCAAACACAGATTAATCAACTCTAATGGCACCCCTCTTCAATAATCTTCTTATATTTTAAACACCTAATAGTTACACAGTGTGTAAGCTGCATGCTGCAGGATAATAAATTCTTTGATCTGAAAATAGTCTCTTACAAAATAGGAACAGAAGAGGCTACCTCACTAAAGGGAAAAAAGTTAAGGTCATTTTGTTACTTTCTATTTTCATCATTTCTAATGTCTGAGTTACTTTTACAGAAAGACTGTATGTGTCCCCATCTCTTTTTAATGGATGCATCCTTGCTCCTGCAAATTGCATTATCAACTCTAACAAATTTTTCTGTTCTTGGAAATACATATTTTAATACATAGGAATAGAAATGCGAATGATTGTATTGATTTAAGAATTGCATTTAAGCAGAAACCTGTCAATGTCAGATGTAAAGCCGTGCTGGTGAGTGATGTGAGGGAAATGCAGGAATGCCAGGATGAAAGCTTGGATTTGTGCTACTTTTTTGTGTGAGATGAAGTACACATCCAAAGAGAACATGAGCCATTACCACGTGCCCACATCACATGTTTGATAGCTGGGGACAGACAGTTCCCAAAAATGCCTGAGAGACATTTCTTATAAAGGCTCCCTACATACCTCACTTGTAGCTGGGGCACACACCATGGTAACTCACGTTCAGTGTGTCCTTATGAACTATAGGTGACACAAAGTCCAGGCATTTTCTATCCAGGCAGTGACATAGAACTAGATCGCTGTTAGCTGAAGCTGACCCTGCTAAAATGCCCTGCAGATGTAAGTGGAATACAAAATGCAGATTTCTACCTGTTGTAAGCTTATGTATCTGGTAAAAATTCAATTTGGACCCTTCTCTAGGGGTCTATCTTTTGCCTTCACTTCTAACTTTACCTTTTTACCTTCACCTCATGGCCTTAAACACAGCAATAAACACCCATCAACACAGGAACAGGAAAGAAACGGGCACTGGGAGTTTAGCAGCCTCTACTAGGTCATGTTTGTAGGAATTCTGTAATTTATTAAGCAAGGTCCAGAGAGATTTAGTGAGTTTTCACATAGCTAACACAATTAAATATTAAAGGAAAATATTATCTCATTCAGCTGAAATAAGTTAACTTATTGACATCCAAAATACATCTTAACATTCTACTTGCTATTTTTCAGTGAGTAAAAATTGAATTACCTCTACCCTAACAGAAAAATTTATAAAAGGGCACCACATTCCAATAATGACATAAATGAATTTGGAAAACAGTTTGTTAGTAAAATCATAGAATCGTAGAATATGTTGGGTTGGAAGGGACCTTTAAAGGTCATCTAGTACAACCCCCAAAATATTATCACTAGCTGCACAGACAGAACACTTCTCTGCAGAAAGATTAAAGGGAGAAGGAGAAAACTTGCTACTTACATTTGGAGTAGAAAATGATCATGAGGTAATGCAAAAAGCTGTTCTGAGATACCTTTGCATATACATCATCAAGAGGGAATTTAATTTAGATGTTCAATATAAGTGTCAAGCTCTGAGAAGCTCTTTGGATCACAACAGCAGCAATTAACAAATATACTGTTGGCAGTCAAATTCATCCCACAGGGCATGAGTTCAGAAAAAACACAAATCTCCCAGCTGTTTTACATTTCAGTTTTAGTGACCTAATTTTTAAAAAAGGCCTTGATTTGTAGCTGGGTTTTTCTTTCTCACCTAGGAAAGCCTCTGTAGCAAGTTTGGAAAGCACAGGTCTGCAAAATCTGTAAATCACAACATTTTCATTTGTCCAACACTGCAGTTTTGGCAGGTCTCAACAGGTATCTTCTCTTAGGTCACATTAAGATCAACAATTGCATATTGAGCTTAACTAGTCTGCAAGTGCTTCTATCTACATTAACTACTGGGACTTTTTTATTGTCTAAACAGTAGAAGGAAGCTATAAAGTTTTGCTGACATATCCAGCATAGTGAATATTCAACAACTTTAGAAAGTACTGGTAGAGCTCCAGTTTCGGCAACTGGGATAGAGTAAGTGTCACAAGTAGCCAGTTTTCTCTCACAGTCACTGATTCTAGATTGTTTGATACATCAGTCTCAATCAATTAATTCTAGTTATTCTGTCACTTCAACTAAGACACTATAGACGTTTGTTGCTTGTTCTTTTAATCAACAAAAACTTAAGCTTCAAAGGTTTCTTTCTTCCCCCTTCCACTAAAATAAGCAAAAAGAGAAAATGATACATAGTTATAGTAATTTTCCAGTCATACTACTGGGAAAAAAAAGATCAATACTCTTAAAAATTTTAAATTGCTTTTCCTTATATTTTTAGATACTAAAAAACCCTACACACTGGGGAAGGACAACTGGTAACAGCAGTAAGTCTATTATTTTAGAAGTTAATTTTTCCCAAATCAGTCTCTAATTGGAAAATTGACACTTAGGCAATTTTGTTTTTGCGAAACCCATCAAAAGTCTTTGAATTCCATGGAAAAAGAAAAATGGCAAAATTTCAAAAGCTGATGCTAAATTTAAATATTCTCTGAATTTCTCTGCTGGTAAAGGAGAAGCAGTCATTTTGACTCAAACAAGATCATGATGAGATATTTTGGAAGAGAAAACATATTAATGATACAAACATAAATTTGTTAATTTCTGAGGTTTGAAGCTTTATGTTTGAAGAAAAACCTTGCTCTCCATCCTGGCATTACATTTTCTTTGGGCACTTTTTTACAACCGTATGTGATGCGGCAGGTTGAGAAGGGAAAAGAAAAGTTACCTGAATTAAATTAGTACAGCCAATTTTGTCTCTTCTTAGAGTATAAATAATGAAATTGCTGGAAAAAAAAAATATCGTATTCTGGTAATGTTTATTAGCAGGCTCAGGTCCTCTGTTAATTACCAGAATCACTCACCTAAAATATGTGTGTTTATTTCTCCCACAAGTCTGAGAAAAAAGGGAGGAAATAATAATATTTCCCGGACTTGTCAATGGGACTTCTGCCCAGCAGTGGAAGAATAACTCCCTGCAAGGCTTCATCTTTCCTATAAACGCATGACTCCTGCTCTTTTTGTCAGAACTGATGTTTACCCTGTCAGACTTCTTTTAACATTTTGGTGATAAATTAAAGGCCCTAATTATTGCTCTCCATTCTGTTCCTAAGATCAGGACTTTACGTACACCACTTCAAAAGACAATACTGAACTCTGTTGGGTATTCATGTGTTATTTGTTGCACCCTTCTACTGTGGCAGTAATTGTACCTGCTGTTTCTTTGTGGCTATGACCTTTCAGTTATCCAAAATTAGTCTAGATAAGGCTGTGCCTCTGGCACAAACAGTACTTTGGCTAACCCCTTTGAAAAGGGCAGTGCCAACCTAAGACACAGCCATGACAAGTTGGAAAGAAGCCACAAGCAGAATAGGCTTTTTCATAGGTGAGAGCTGACTAATTGATATATCTTGATTTGGGGGGACTGTAGAAGAAACATTTTTGATGAGTAGTGATTTAGGAACTGAAAAGTTATGGGAAATTCCTTAACAAGAAAAAGAAATAATATGCAAAATTATGACCATTTTACATATTAGTCGCTTTAATCCACAATATTTCACATAACCAGTAATTAATTAACTTAATAAATAATAATTAAGCTAAAATCACCTGCCTCAATATGATTTTTGCTTTTAATGTCAGGGCTCTTAATGTTGCAGTTCTCCTCACTAGAAGGGGTCTGTGCTTACCAGTAGGAGCTGTTGTATTCAAATTGTTTTCTTACCAGAGTTTTATGAGAACTTGTACATCTAGGGCTTTAGCCTAACAGTACTGATTTTGTTTAACTTATTTATACTGTCTATTTTTCTTTCACAATTTGTTATCATGACAGAGGAAAATCATCAGAATGAAAAATAAAATCCTTTCCTTCCCCAAAACAATGGTCTCCAAGTACTACTTTTTTACATTTATTTGAAATACCAGAGGCCAGATTAATGTAGCAAGATACCTAGATCAAGTACTGTGAAGGTGCTCTTGATACCTGGTTGGGCTGCCAGAGGCCATGGAAAAGAACACTGCAACCCAGTAATGCCTGAGTGTGGGTCTTCGAATGTCTCAGCATCTCAGGTACATACTCATGGCTTTACTTGTCCTTATCCAGATTTTCTGCAGCCTAACGCTTCTAAATTTAGTGCCCTGGTTCTAATTTAAACTGGTATCTGGGAATTGTACCATGCTGACTCAAACTGCAATTGTGGAAGTTACATATTAAGGAGATACTACCCTTGTCTTGAGAAGGCAAATTGCAAAAACAACAGAAAATTTACGTTGATGAATTCTCCAGGCACATGAAAAGCAATTGAATGGGTTGGAAAGAATGCACAGTATATTAAATATTTAAAAAACTACAGGTTTTTGTGGTTTTGATACTAGGATTATACTGTAAAGAGACAAACCAGGACAATGGCAAACCTCAGTATTTATGCAACAGACAACTCCCAAACCATTTCATATAACAATAAGAAGAATGCCCATTGAAGAAATGTGTGCTCTGTGTCTCTGTCTACCTGAAATACTGCAATGAGATACTCTTCCCCTCAGCATTCTCTTCTCTAAGCTAAACAACCACGGCGCTCTCTACATCCCCTCATAAGCCACATACTTCAGCCCCCTAAATATCTTAGTGGTCATCAATGGGACTTGCTCTTACTCATGTGGGCTCAAAACTACACACAAAATTCAAGATGGTTCCCCAAAACTGCCAAGAACAGGGGAATAATCTTTTCTCTCAGACTCCTGTCTATGAACTTGCCAATGCAGCCCAGTAAGTGGGTAGCTTTCATTGCTGAAAACCACCATTGCTGACTCGCATTCATCTTGCTGTCCATCTGGCCCCCAGTGCGGATGGCTACCCACCTTGTCAGGCACTAGCAGTACGGTTTTGTGGGCTTGTTCTGTCCCAGCAGCAAGGCTTTGCATTCCTCTCTAGATTATTCTTTCCAGAGACTTCCATGGGACTTCCAAGACTGTATTTCCCCACACCTCCATTCTCACCTGGCTTAACATTTGAAATTTTCCAGTCATTTGGCACCTTCCCCAATTGCCAAAACCTCTCAGAAATCATAAACTCTTGCAAACTAAGGAAAAAAAGATGTTCCCTTAGAAAGACAAAGAGTTTTACTAATACTAATGCTGGTCTTAATGCATGAAGAACTGCCTTCCACTGTCAGCTTTGCTCCACACGTGATACTAAAGTGAACAGTCCACAACTGTATCTTAATGCAATTTTTTGACAAATTCTATTCACCTCATGCAGAACACAGTCATTTACGGAGCCTCAATTAGACAAACTAGCCTTAGAATTTAGGTTCTAGCTCTTCATCATTCCGTCACCTAATGGTAAACATGCAATTAGGTACAATGCTTGTGCAGATTAATTAATATGTGTCAAGATGATGATGGTTTGTTGTACATGGAAATTTTGAGCCTGAAGTGAGTGGGATCAAAATCTGAACTCTCTTGTGCTGGACAGGAATACAAAAGCAGGACTGCTAGCTAGTAGGCAGAGCCCTCTGCAGTGAGTAACTCACTTAATGATGACAGGACTTTTGTAACTCATTCTCAGTACATGCTGCCAGGTTTTAATCCTTCTGCATGTTCTTCTGGATTATTTTTCTTTCTTCTTAACAGCAAGACCATTTAAAGTAGGCTTTTCAGTTGTAAAGATGAGAATTTCCAAGATTGTGATTAAAGAAATAGATCAAAACCAAAAATGGGGGGAGGAAGGAAGGTGAAGGTTGCATTTAAAAAAAAAAAACTGTCTTCAGCTTTTGTTTTGAATACTTTCAAGTATTTCAGTTCTCTTAACTTTCTCTCAACTCCGGACTCTTTCCCACTACATCTATTTATATTTTGAAATTTTGTTAAGTAAGAGGAAAGAAGATTAGAATCTTTCCAGAAAAAATGCTTATTTCCTTTAAGAAGTATATCAAGCACTAGTTCTGAATTACTAGTTACGTAAAGCTGGATGAAATCTGCTGGTGCTGCTTCAAGAAAACAGGTATTAGAGCAGTCTGAAATGGTAAGGGCTGAAGAAGATGGAGTATAATGAACCCTTTACCTTCTTTTTATGAATTCTTTTGTATTAATGACTGCAAGACTGATACATATGTTCTATAGAGCTGAACTTCTATACTATATATACTATATATTCTATACTATAAAGCAATACTTCTTTAGAGCTGAACTACAAGACAATACTTTCACTGTGGAAAAATACAGTTGAAGTGAGTGAGTATATATATACTCACAGGTGCAAACATACACACACATAATTATTGATTATAAAAATTCTAGTTGAGACTAGTTGAGACCATGCAAATACTAACTTTGTTTTTCTAGTCTTAAGTCATTAAAATATGCATGAGTGCATATATATATGTCCAAAACAGCGCTCATACATTATATCAGCAAAAAGAAAGATAGGATGTGGGCTGTCTTTTTAGAATAATGAACATGATAAAAGGTTAGGTCTTTTTGTTATAGTTCTTCTGAACTATGCAATTTGTTACAACTTATATTGTCTGTGAAAAGAATCCCTACTGCAACTCTAATGTGTTTTTTTTAGTATCGAAAACATAAAAGCACATCAGAACACATCATGTGCAAACCATGGCATTAAACAGATTAGAAAACTAAATGTCATACTGTAACATGACCGGGTTTTTTGCAGTTAATTTACAAGAAAGGCAGAAGAGCTCTGCAGGAAGCACTTTCTCCAAATATGCACCCTGCAGCTAAAATACCTCATCTACCTTATTGTTCTTACGGGGGCAGGAAGAAAAGGGGGAAAAAACCAACCTTGACTAACGTGATAAATTTACAGCTTATGTGAATTTTTAAGATGACTAAATGAATTCCATGTAAGACTGTGTATTGCAAACAGATAACAAAAAATCACAGCAGTTCTAGCTATAAAATACTTTTGTAATCTGCCATTCGATTGGTTGCACTGCAGCTGCACTGAAATATTTGTAGTTTTATGAATGCTTCAATTATCAGTAAACTTATAATTGAATTCCTATTTAATTGTATTTCCTTCTATGCCCCTCCATGACACGGCATTTCTGTTAGTACCCTTGAGAAAGCAGGCAGTGGTACAGTCCACTGCAGCCACAAAGATCCTGTTTGATTCACTAAGAAACATGTTGGAATTTCCAATATGGTTTGCTACCCCTCCAGAGGAGTTAAACAGGATTCTGTATACTCTTGAAGAGGCTTAAGTAAAAGGCCATCAGTCTTCTTAATTAAGGCTTTTCATATAAGCACTGCCTGAAATCACCTTAGTTGCCTTTTCAAGCTCTCACCTGATTCTAATTAAGCTCCTTGGAACATTAACCTGGCTTTTTCCTCATGATTCATCTCATTAGGAAAAAAGGTAAACGACTCGCTTTTATATGCTACTTTATATAGTGTCCTTCCACTGGAGCTGTTGAAATCTTTTGACAGGGACTTAATAAGAGTAGGATTATTTCCTTGGAAATTAAGTGATCAACATGTTTAGGCAATTCCCTAATGAAAAAGAATACCCTCTTACAGAAATTCATTTTATAGTAAGAGTGGCCACTCCATTTTATCTTTGGACAACTAGCCATGTCAACAGTTTCAACAGACTAATGGCCTAGTTGAGGAGTTACCAAAAATATACCATAATTCTAACTTAGGTACTTAAGACTTTCTGCGGAAGACATGCTCCCAATATAAAATCAAATATTTGGAACATACAGTAATCTGACCTGGAATACACAGTGCCCTGGTAAGCCAATATGGAGCATACATCTACATTTTGAGGAATACCGTGGAAAAGCCTTCTCAAAGCTCAAAGGAATAGGAGCATCAAACTGTATTGTATCACAGAAATGAGATACCCTCATTTTTTTCCTACTTCCTTGCATAACTATGCAAACAATGGGAACAAGTTAAACCTTATATATATTCATATGTTGTTGGGTTTTTCTGAGTTTGTTCCATTAAAATTTTACTTCCTTTAGAGACTTCCTGAACAATACCATTTAGCCAGCAAAATGGTAAAACATGATTACTTCCAGCTGTTGCAAAAGAAGAAGTTGTAGTCAATCTGGAGAAAAAAATTAAAGAAAACTTTTGGACCTTGTCAAAATACAATAATTTTCAGAGCTGAATGAACACTACTCTTTAGTTTGATAGCTGAACAAAAGAAACAAAATATAAATTAGCTGGGCCAAGCTGAAATACATCTTGCTTTTTCCATCAGTAAATTTGTTTCAGGTCTAATGAACATGGTATTGGACTCAAAAGGGTCTGCTTTGTTTTCATACAAGAAAAAAACCCTTTTAGATAAAAAGGATGCTGTAGTACTATATGATCCTTTTAGATTAGAAGGATGCTATAGAATATTTAACACAAGAAATGTGAATACACTCCACTCATCTGAAAGTTCTGTTTTTAATTGGGGAAAGAGTAGATTGGAAGCAAAAGCCTTTCATCTTGTTCCCAATTCTAAGGAAGTTCTCCTCACTACCAGGTGATGAAGCCATCCTCTCACGTCAACAAGTGAAACCAGCAGAACAAACTAGGAGCAATCTACCCAAAGGTATTTTATAGCATAACTAGCAAATGGTTAGGACATTCTGCATTGCAAAAAAGTTCAAAAGACACAAGTGGAATTCCTTGCATCCATTTGTAAGTTGGTACATAAACATAAAACTACCAAGCCCCTTGGTGTGACACTTACTTACTTTTACAAAATATTTCAGGAGTCTCAGATACCCTAAAATTCTCTTTATTGGGGATTAAATAGTTTGCCCCTAGTCTTCAACCGGTTTACCTGCAAGTGAAAAAACTGTTTCATTTTTCCATTGAAAAGGATTTAACAGATAAATCACCATTCTCAGACTAATCTATTAATGCTGGAGGTAGCTGCCAAGAGCTCCTGATTACAAGGATACCAGCAATCTTTTTACTTCTTATGTTCGAATAATCTTTGTCTTACTACTTCAGAGAATGTTCTAAAGCTTCCCCGAGAAGAATTGGAGAAGAGTATCTACTCTTGAAGGAGGTAATTTTACCACCTCTCAGAACAATAGAACAGTCTCTCTGAGACCCAAGGGTAGCGCAGAGCTGATAGTAGTGAAGATGATTATTTGTTTAACCTATAACATGAGGAACAAATTCTAAACACTGTTTCTCAAATGTAAACTGGCATTATTGCAGGCTAAATCTCTGGCTGTTTTGTGTTTCTTCTGTTGGCATGGTATGTTCCAACCACTATTTCTCTTTGTTTTCCTTGGTCTCCTTTGTACTTGGTTCTTTTTCAATGAACATGTTCTTTCAGTGTAAAGTGATGAGTAAATTTAGAACAGATTAGGACGTAAGTGAAAATTATTTCTACTCTTCCTCATTATTAAATATTCCTTCCTAAGGAGAAAGTATGATAAACATTCTTGTATTAAAAAGCGACTTAAATGCTGCTACTGCTATTTAAAACTCTTTGTTCTAATTCTGAGACAGTAACATGAAAAATGATGATGGTGGTTCTCACACAAAAAACCTCATTCCTACTTTTTCTTAAGCATTATGAATTCTATTGAACAGTGTAATATATCACCTAATAGCTGCTACACCTGAACGCAAATAACCAAAAGTTGACAAACACATGTATTCATAGTTATACTCAACATTATGCAGCCTTGAATATGACTGTTTTTTCTGTATGAAGCCTTCCTGAAATTAAGATCAGATGGGATCAGACGCGACACTTGCTTTTGGTTTTACCTTCCCTCAAAAATCAAGCTGTAAAACAGGGTGAGAGAACTATACTTCTTTAGTTGTATTAAAGCCAAAACCCTTCTCTAATCTGATCTCACGGAAAAATAGGCTGAAAAAAATAGGCACACAGTATAAACAAATTCGTAACATAGTATCTTGTGTGTAAGCAGAATTTACCTAACAAAGTAACAGGAAAAGATATTAAACCACAAAAATTTAATTCAGGGTTATAAATGTATCAAAACCACAGAGGTTTGTAAAATAAAAGCACTGCTCTTTTGTAGGATAAGAGTAGTGGGTATGTTCATGAGTGGTAGAGGCATCCAAGGCCTGGCCAAGCCAGCTGGGATCCATTTGTTCACACACCCTTTAGAGGAAGAGGCTGGGGGTCAGAGTGCAGAATCTTTTCGGGTATTTGTGTACAGACCATCCCTGTATTCTGAACAACTTCACTAGCTCCTTATGCTGATACTGTTGTTACACTAACTTTTATTGTGACACTGAATGATGAGACTGAATATTCGTAAGCTACCCACCATGTACACGCCATGAGCAGCTGAGAGTTCTCACTCTTTGTCCTTGTGTAAATAGCTCTCACTTCAGTACAGACCAGTTTATCCAATCTAGCTCTACAGTGATTATCACCCTCAGCTGCAGTTACTATCACATTCTACGAACATTTTAGTCTTCCCCCAGATTTAAACACAGCCTAGCAAACTTCTGTAATTTTTCTGAAAATTGCAGCTTGAAAGATCCATCAATACCTGCAACCCTTACTTGTGTAAGGATGAAAATCATAGCTATGTCAAAGTAATTTCTAAAAGTGGTTCTGGTTCTTACTGATGCCTTACTGTATCTGGAATATTATAATGAAATTTAAAGTGTTTCAAATAATTCTCACATCTTTATGGGGATGTCTCAACTGATAGGAGGTATTTCTTCACTTTACAGCTTCTGAAAGGGCAACAGCAAAGTAATTCAGAGCTGCCAGATGAGTAAGTGGAGATTTAATTCACAACGGAACATGAAACAGAACTCCTAACTGATTACATGAGATGTCTTCACTTAGATATGGTTCTCAATGTTGAACTAATTAAAAAAAAAACCAAACCAAACCACCTAGATGATTTGCTACCCAAACTCTACATTAAAATTGCTCCTTCAGGTTTCTTGATTGTAATTTCAGGAACACCTATGCATACACATTCATAAGATGAAACTTTATTTGCATGGGTTTTATACAATAGTTTGGGGGGGGAAGTTCTAAAATAAAAAGAAATTATTTGGATCCCTGAGTTGAAAGTGGGCAAAGAAGAAAGTGCTTCTACAACTCATCAGGCATGTCAATCCAACTGGAGGCTGTGTTGCAAAGGAATAAATACTTAAGCTGTGGCCAAACTTGAGTTTCCAGGTTTTTTTCCTTTTTATCTCTTGTTATGACTGACAGCCAAGAAATGCAAAGCAAGGATTTAAGGTGCTGCACTTTGTGAAGTTCATACAACACTTGTGTATAATTTCTCCATTATTTCCAAATAAGCCCTCCCTGGGGACACTGTGAGGTAGACATTAACTTAAACATGACCTTATGTGATTCATGGGATCCACTATTTATTTTATGTTCAGAAATGGGGAACTCAGACTTTCAGAGGTGGTACCTGCAATTCCAAACACAGTTAAAAAAATAAATATTTTGTATTTTCCACAGCTAATTTACACCAGTAGATAATATACATATTAAAATACATACATATAAATACATACATATTTATACATATCTTACGCTTGATATGTTTATTAAAATATATTGTGTATGTATATATATGTAAATAAAAGTCCTAGGGCAGAAGTCTGGCAACAAAAATACAACAATCTATAGAAGCAGCTGCATATTCATTTGTTCTACAAAAATTATGTACTTAGCATGGCTATCTCTGCAAACCATAGTACTTTGAGCACTTCTGGGATAGAGGATTTTCTTACAGAAATAAATATACAGTGATAGTTTAATTGTTGAAACATTTTCAAGGCAAGATTTGACGTTCTTCTCTCGGGGATGGCTTAGAGACGACACAGTCTCCTCTGCCCCAGGGCAGTACGGGAAGGCAATCTCTGCCCATTAGGCCCAGGCAGGATGCCAGCAGGGAAAGGGAAAACGCTATGAAGGTTTTGCTGGTCTGGAAAGTCTTACCACTGTTCATCATGTTGAGTGGTTTTTTTCAGTCTGCTGTGTATTTTAGAATCTACAAGCATGAAACTGGGAGAAGCAGGGGAATCCTCAAAGTGCCTGAATGAACTCAGAGATTCACGTCCTCGCAAATCGATGCTTGCAGACCGCAGGGTTTACTCTCTCTTATTTCCTACCCCAAAAGACACTTATTTGTAACGCCTCATTGTTAGTATACATTTATATAATCTGTACATTATCTGAAACAGGGTTCAGCTGACAATTTAATTAAAGCGAATGTGCAGAAGCGAGAGAGAAAACTGACTAACTCACTAAGGTTCCAGTCTGAGTGATCATGAGCCAACAACATAAAATTGCCATATTGCAGCTAGCGAATCTCTAATTTAAGGGAATCCCTGCAGCCGTATCTGAAACTTTACAGCATTTGCTTCTGATTTAAAATATCCATTAGTTAATAGTTGTAAAAAAACATAGGAAGAGCATTGTGTAAATACTATTATTTGAATATGAGTGTTTTTTAAGAATGTTAATGGTTACCATAATGAAAACTAAAAGGAATATCAGCACAATATCTTTTCTTCCAGGAAGCAGGTCTTGCATCTGCTGAATGAAAGTACTTTGGGCAATACTGGTTGGAGTACGTTCATGTCAAACACATGGGTAGAGATTATTTTAATTTTGTCACATGGAAATCAATAGATTGTTTTACTGACTTGAATAGGAATCAAATCATCCTTCATGTGGAAGAAATGTCCAAATCTCTCTCCTTAGCACAAGTAAAATGGAGGTAAAAATCAGTGCAAGTAATCTGATCCTGATCACTTCTGCCTGTCTGTTATTCCCACTCTATTCCTTTCATTCCTCTCTATCAGAGGAAGATTCATTGTTGGTTTTGAACAGATGTCAGGAGTGCTAAACGATCTTCATTTCCATAACTTACAATGCACCTGTGTAATATTCCGAAGATAAACAAAAGTGTTGAACTAATATAATCCATTTTGTGGCAATAATAGCTACTCTCTTCTTGGCAGTTTTACAAACAGTTGAAGCCTGGAATTCCAGTGGTTTAACCCTCCTCCAAAGCAAAGCCTAAAAAAGTGTGTGGACGAAAAAAAAGAGAGATGCCCGAAACGCTGCAGAAGTTATCGATCTTTTTATCAAAAAAGTGTTTATTTGGCCACTGCGTTCAACTCAGATGCCTCGTAGTCTGGATTATGCCACTCTCAGAAACCACTGCTAGAGGAACTGAATTACTATATCCTAGGTAAAAATTTTAAAAAACTTTACAACACTTTCTCTAGCTTTGAGTGAAGACTTAAAGTCCATGTTAACAATTGTAGCTGCTTCTCCATTCAGACTTGATCATTGACCTAGACTTTTCATTCCATAAAAATATACATAAATTCAAATGAGAAAAAAAAAATTCCTTTTCCATTAATTTACAAATTTTTCCTCCTAACTTTTCAATCTTACATTAGTTTGTAATCCTGTATCCAAGTTCTAGGTTCATTTTGCATTTCTTCAGTTATCATTTTGCAAAATCAAATAATCCTCTTTCACCATGCTGACTACCAAAACTTTAAGTTTCCCATAATTTCTTGGATATTGCATGAGCTTCTGAAGGCTAAAAGTTCTTCCAGGTAACACTGGGAAGAAAGCAAGGATTTTGCCCAAATTTGAATTCAACTTTTTTGTTGAAAATGGCCAATTAAAAAACCCATAAAATTATATATATATATGTATATTTACGCACAATAGACAATGTTTATGAGTGGTTCACTGTTTCCAGCTCTCAAAATATTGTTTATAATGTTGGATACAATTTCTTTTTTTACACTCACCTCTAGATTCTGGACAAAATGGGAACTAGAAGTGTTGCAGTAGACTAAAGGTGGCTGCTGCTTTCTCTCAGGTCTGAATCCACAAGCCAGTTGGCAATGAAGTTTCAGCTCACCAGCCACAAGAAATTTCATGCAATCTCTATGATGCAACTCCATGAGTAGCTGAAATAGAAAATGGGGGGGGTTTCATACATTTATCCTCTCTGAATCCAAACTCACCCCTTCTAGAAGTCACTCATAATCTCAGTGTTTTTGCTGTTGCTCAAAGAAGTTTATCAGTCTGTCTAGATTGCTGTATTATTTCTACTGTCATGTCAAGCTGACCTGCTTCACTTGTTTTTCTCAGATACTGCCCACAAAACTGCATGTTTTAAAAGTACTATTTTCAGTTAGTCAATAATAATAGTTGATAATTTCAGGAAAAAAAGGATATCGGAAGCACTGAACACAATCATTTTAGTGTGAAAAAATGAATGTCTACAAATGTAGCACTAAACATTTCTCTGAAGAATTAAGGGTACACAACATTATTATTGGTGCAATGTTAGTCTTATACTTGTTGATGAACTGATTTGAGTTATAAGCAAAGATTTCCAGGATCAGAGAAAGCAGTGTCTGTTTAAAAATATGTTACTGAGGGAGAATCTGAGTATTTCAGGTGCAGCACAACTCGTCTTACACTGCAGCTTTTCCCTTTACTTATTAGGAGGGGAGACAGCAAGAGAGAACACTAAAATTGGGTAGAAATTAGAGTAATCCTGAGGCTGCTCTAAATTATCCTGAACACCTTGGAGAAGGTAACTTTAGCTGTGTATCATTCTAAATCGTACCTAGTAAATATTGAAAATAATTCTGGAAATGAAACAGTATCTGTCACCAGAAAAATAATGCCTGTGTTAAGTTCATCTAACCTTACTCTTAAAATATGAAGATTTCTGAAATCAACCAAAGCAGTAAATTAAAAGGGGAATGTTAAATGGTATTAGTTAAATGGTATTAGTTGGAGACCAAAAAAAAAAAGGCAAGTTATGACTGTGGTTAAATCTATCTTTTTAAAATCTATTTTTGTTGCTAATCATGGCTTAAGAAGTCGTCAATCTTCTTTCCCCAGGTACATGTAACGGCTAGATTTAAAGGAGATGCTCTTCAGTCACATTGTTTGATAATATGTGTATGTCACATTGATAAGGAACAAGAATCAAATGCACTTTATAAATATTCAAGACAAGTTACAGCCCTAAATATCTCTCAGAATGTAAAGTCTTTAAAGCCTACTTATTATTAAGCAACTGTGTTTCTTGCCCATTCAACATTTTGGTCTTTGAATTTCAGTAACAAGGAACCAAGCCTTGTAGAAAAATTCTTCTCAAGAACTCTAAATAAACTGGGCATAATTTTATCTTTATGTGTGCCTGTACACATATAAACCCACAATTGTGCATACCTCATTAGTATTTTCCGAGTAAGCCACTGTGTGAGAACATTATTCTTTCAGTTTATATGCAAACTGCTTTTAAAAACCACTTTTTAAAGCTAAAGTAAAACACAAGATCAAATTAATGGGATGTGACACTGAAAATCAGATCCTGACTGTGTGGGTTTTTCCTTTTTCTGCAGTAAAACCACAAAAAGGTTCACTGGATGGTGAGAAGTATACAAGTAAACATGATATTACTCCACCTACTCTGATGATCTTTTGCATTCCTTGACTCATTTCCATGTCATCTTATCATCAGAGACCAAAGTAAAAAAGT
This sequence comes from Rhinoptilus africanus, assembly GCA_013400135.1. NCBI lineage: Eukaryota > Metazoa > Chordata > Aves > Charadriiformes > Glareolidae > Rhinoptilus > Rhinoptilus africanus. The sequence continues at coordinate 92,370 of VXBO01004075.1, forward strand.
TAGAAGGGATGTTCAGAGGCCAGTGAATATAAAGAGGCCTTGATGATTACAATAGGACTCATCATAATTCTGAAAGGAAAGCTGTCTCTGTCTGACAATTGTCACAGTAGTGTTATATTACTGATTTCTGAGGCAGGAAAAATACAGAAGAACAGTTCTCATGATCAGAATAGTCAATGATCATATAATTCTCACAAAAATATTTTGACAGAGAAGGAAGAAAAAAGATCCTTTCACACACAAGACAAAGACTGAAAAGCAGTAAACCACACATATATAACATATATTAAAAAAAGTAACTCAAGTAATTACTAATATATTTATTAAATTCAACATCTGGATCTGACACATCCTAGGCATAGATGTACTTAACCTGCAGTTATGCATGTTTTGTTGTCTTCATTTGCAAATGTATCACCCAGAGAAAATTTACAAGGAAACAAAATTATTTTAGCTATATATTCTCCCATATCCAGAAAACCAGTTATTTAAGACTAAATTGGTGACAGCCAATGTGGCTTCACTAAAGGCAAATACAGGCTGGGTGGAGAATGGATTGAGAGCAGCCCTGAGGAGAAGGACTGTGGGGTGTTGGTGCATGAGAAGCTCAACATGAGCCAGCAACGTGTGCCTGCAGCCCAGAAAGCCAACCGCATCCTGGGCTGCATCCCCACAGCGTGGGCAGCAGGGCAAGGGAGGTGATTCTGCCCCTCTGCTCCGCTCTGGGGGGAACCCACTGCCTCCAGCAGTACTGCAGGACCTGTTGGAGCAGGTCCACAGGAGGCCAAGAATATGATGTGAGGGCTGGAGCCCCTCTGCTGTGGGGACAGGCTGAGAGAGCTGGGGTTGTTCAGCCTGGAGAAGAGAAGGCTCCGGGGAGACCTTATAGCGGCCTTCCAGTACCGAAAGGGGCTACAGGAAGGATTGGGAGGGACTCCTTGTCAGGGAGTGTAGTGACAGGATGAGGGGTAATGGGTTTAAACTGAAAGAGGGGAGATTTAGGTGAGATATTACGAAGAAGTTCTGTCCTCTGAGGGGTGTGAGCCCCTGGCCCAGGTTGCCCAGAGAAGCTGTGGCTGCCCCATCCCTGGAGGGGTTCAAGGCCAGGTTGGATGGGGCTTGGAGCAGCCTGGGCTGGTGGGAGGTGTCCCTGCCCAGGGCAGGGGGGTTAGAAAGTGATGAGCTTTAATGTCCCTTCCAACTCTCACCATTTTGTGATTCTGAGAAATTAACAGCCATCTGCATGTATCCAATTAAACTGCAGCTATTTTCAATCATACCAAGAAATACTTTCCAGCCACCTTTCCACCGTCCAGCTGACCATGGGAACATCTCGGAACCAAGTGTCTCTTCTGCTCTAGCGTTCACGGGTAGCACTAGCATGCTAGAGAGTATTGTCTTGAGTAAACACTTCTTGATGAGGAGCATGCTTTCACCATGTTTCTCCAATTGCAAATCTGTGCTCAGTGATACGAAGATTTCAGAGCAGGAAGCACAGAACTGACAGATACTCCTGGTCTTTTCCACACAGGATGATGAATTCACTTTTCTTTTATTGTAATGTTAAGTTAGGCCTGTGATGTTCTTATTTTGGCTACCCAGCCAAAACATCAAAACCCCATATTCTTACATCCACTGGCAGTCTGCTTCCTTTTAAAAGAATACATTTCAAACCAGATAAATCCTATTTTTGAAAATTTTAATTTTCTATTTAGAACAGTAAAAAGTATACATGCATAAACTGCATTAAACTAGTACGCTGCTTTGTCCTTCTATATTTTCTTAATGGAGCACAATTTGTCACTGACATAATATGTAAAAAGTTTATGTATTTTTTTTCTCATTTCTTGTGATTAGTATCCTACTCTTAAATAGAAGATTCGAACCATTTTATTTTGTACATGTTCCATCACCAAACATCACATTAGTGTGCTGCCACCACACCACAGTATTAAAAAAAGGTGCCCAGAATAAGGTATTAAATTAAATCTTCTAACTGGAATCCTAGCTTATGAGAAACAAAATTAAGCTGTTTATCAAATTACTGACGAATGCATGAATGTGGCAGGAAGATGATACAAATCTGACCTGAGTATTCTAGCTGTGTGAACTTTAACTTTTTAACAATGCAATAACAAAGGGACACCATTTTCTTTGACGCTTGGTAATAACGAACTCCTACTAAACAGCAGAGCTGGCATGCTGAGCTGTTGTGACAGACACATTTTTGCTTATTTCATTAATGTATTTAAATTAAATCCTCAAACTAATTTAATTTGAAGATTCTTTCTGTGAAGCTCCTATGTTTCATACTTTGTATACAGAGATTTGCTGACCTCTGATACACGGCAGATGGAAGATACCACCAAGGAAATTTTGCGAGACTTCACGCATTCTGGCTACTGATCGCACAAGAAAATATGTCATCACAGAATGCAGAATCATGTAGTACCTTAGAAGAGTACGAAACTGTGCAGGAGATCTATAAAACCAGTTATTTCAAAAGTACTCGGGGGTGCTTCTATAGTTTTAGAAGGATAGGAATTGCCTTTGATTCTTTAGTTATGCTGTCTTGAAAGGTTTAGGATTACAGACTGCTACCAGGTCATGTGATACAAAAAACTGGCACAGACTATTTTAGTGTCTTTTGTTTTTCCCTACACTTCCCAATTGCAGGCGAACACTTATTCCCAGTCCTTGAAGAACAGGAAGCAAAAAAAGCTCTTGTGTTTCCAAGCATTTATATAGGGAAAACTGCTTTGCCTAAAGACCACGTGCTTAAGAGACGTGGCTATACACCAGAAAGGAAAATTAGAGACCCTTTTTCCTGCAGATCTATTGCCAAGTCCTTGAGTAACAGGAGGCAGTTCTGCAGTGGCACCTCCTTTGACCAATAAACCAGAAGGCAACCACGACCATCTATTTTACAAGCTGACCATGTAAAGATGCTGACATGCAATAGGCACCTATTCTATGGATGGCTGGAGCAGACTATGTACCCCCTAAAAACACCATTCCACCAAAGAAAATTTCACTCTGTTGAATCTTACTTACTTCCATTCCTAGAACAATGTTCTCTTCATCTGTCATTTGGGAATGTGATATAAATGCAACAATCTAGTCCCACGGCCCATGGAAATAAGCACATAAAAATGCCTATCCCTTTGTGGTGTTCCTCTTTGCTTTCAAGATCACTCTCTCTGGACTCACGAGTCTCTCTTGATCACTTCTCTTTCACAGTTTTCTAAGAAAGAAAGATAAGCACATTTCAAAGGGGGGCAAAAGGTTTTCTATGTACCAGAGGAATGATTATTGGAAGCCATTAAATATTGGGATAAAAAGCATGGTACGCTGAGACAGACCACAGGGATTCATCTGAAAGTGCATCTTTCTAAGTGCATAAACTGAAAGGTATTGCTTGCTTTGCCATATAACAAGAGGTAAAAAAAGACTTTACACTCATGAATTTCAAAATAAATGTAAGGCAGAAAAGTTTGCAGACTAGAAATATTTTTTCTGATATAATTATAAACAGTGATTTTTTTTACTTCTACATAAATAAAAAAAAAGGTAAAAATAAAATTATTGCAGTAAGAATTCAGAAATCATTGATATCTTCTGGTACGTTGAATTGATGCAAAGTCTCAATGGAAACAAAGAAAGGTCAAACTTGTAGGAATTGATTTTACTCTATTTTGTAAACAGTTTCCTCTCCCTGAGTACAGCATAGCTTCCCACACTTTCACTTGCTTTGTACTGGTCCAGCTTTGCTGAGATACGTCAACCAGAACTGGAACTGGAAAACTCACAAATGAGTAACAGTTTCAGAGGTTCCAAGTTTACTGACAGCTTTGGTTCAAGCTACCATTGCCAGCACTAAACCACAGGCCTTGATTTGCAGTCACTAAATCTTCTGTGGCATAAAAACTCAGATTATATTTTGGAAAAAACAGCATATAGGTAACAAAATATAAAGCAGCTGCCTAAACATTTAAGTAATTTGAGATTTTGAATATCATTTAATGAGTGATCAATTTCCTCTTACATTGTTTAAATTCTGACCATCAGAGAAATCAAGGGCAGTCAGTGTTTTATATAACCTAATCCTAATACAGAAATAGAGTAACTCTTGGTAAAGACTGATCTGTGGACTCCAAGGATTTTCTGTTTTAAGTGTGTTATCTGAATGTTTCTTCAGTGGTATAGAAGAAGAATGAAAAAAGAAGAGAGGAAAATATATTTGCTGACTTTAAACAAATTATGTGTTTGTAGAGTCAGGATAATCATGTACTTGAAAATGAATCTTCATTATAACTATTTCCCATTCTGTAGCCTTGTGCTACTGCACTGGCAGCAAGTAAAGTACCACAATTACTTAACTACGCTGAGCTGCACTCCAGGAAAGTAAAGAGGTAGAGTGCGCCATCTGGGCATTTGATGTTGTTGATTGTCTAAGACAATAATAATTTCTCCACATATAAGAGCTAAGCACGTGCCTCTTACTGACACTTGTTTTCTTCCCCTTGAGTATTAGAACACTCCCCCATATCACAGAATTATGATGAATGAATGTCAAATATCATAATCACTATCAATGTAAATATCCTGAATATACAATAGAGCTCTGAATATGGCTGAGGAAACACCAAGTAGTTATTGCTTACAGATGAGTGCTGGACTTCCAGAAACTGAGAGTTCATTTAAATGTACCTGCAATAGTACAGTATCCCTAATTGTAAGACAAATTTGAAGCTCCTTAGGCACTATGCCATAGAGAGACCTCTTGTCAGCACATTCAAAGACTACAAGAGAGGATTTTCCAAACAGATCGTGCTATGTTCATGAGTGTAATGAAGTTCAGGAGCTTTGGCATTTGAATGCCAAAAAAATGGAGTTTATATGTAAAGATAAAGAAAGTCTAAAACACAAGGATTGTGGTGGTATAAATTAATAAAATAAATACTTGGAGTACTTGGAAGACAACTCACATAGCTGCTAATTGCCCTAGTCCAGTAACTGTTTGGTTGTTGGTATTGATTTTGACACTCTTTTTTAGCTTGACTCCTGTTGTCACTAATCCTCATTATGTTTACTCCACACTGTTCCCAAAAAGGGCTGTGGTAAACTAACAATTTTTGACATTGCAAATGTTTTTTCACACATGGAACTTGGGTTTTCTTCCAAGAGGAAAAGTGACTACATCACTTCCATCTGAGGAGGGAGATGGGGGTGCAGATTTTGTAGGTTTTTCTCCACTGGTAACCAAATATATAGGCTCCTTTAGGCATATATAGGAGCCTGCTTAGGCTTCTATGTGACAGTGCAGACTTATCCTTATAGAAATAACAGGCTTTGTGTTTCCAGTGACTTTCCATTCACTGTAAATAGGAGGCTGAACACAAACAGCCTGGTTTGTATGCCAGAACTTGTCTGACACACTTGCTTACACAGTAATGTTACTAAGATTGGCGTTCTTATCGACAGAGCTCTGACAGCTAGAGATGGGAAGGAGGCAGTGGGAAGTGTGACTTCTTATCCTGACGTGTAGCAGAGACATGGGCCATGTACCTCCCTGGGCATCACTTGTCAATGAATTCAAACTCACGGCAGCTATTTGTAGTACTAGGTACACACTATTTTCTTTATTTTATTTCTTTAATGTTTACTAATACAAGTGAAACCTGAGTAGTTTCACCTTGAAGTACTGGGCATTTTAAATTTTGATCTAAAATAAGAAAATTTATCTGATGATGTTTTATTTTCCCTTTTAACTAGATGGTATCACTTACAGTGTAGAATAGAAGGAATATAGGGTGAAATATTGAGAGGTTGTGGAGTCTCCTCCTCTGGAGATATTTAAAACCTGCCTGGATGGGTTCCTGTCCAACCCACTCGGGTTGGCCCTGCTCTGGCAGGGGGTTGGACTAGATGATCTCCGGAGGTCCCTTCCAACCCCCCCATTCTGTGATCCTGTGATTCCATCATCAAGTATCAATTTACACCTGGAAAATATCTGTGGCTACTTTCCATAAGCAGTACAACATACTTAATAACCTTCTATTCCCTCCCAGTTTACAAGGCATAAATAAAGCTAGATGTCTTTAACCAGCAGGACACTAAACTATGCTTGGACCTTTCAGTGAGTAAAGGCACAAGGTTTCTATGGTTCTTTTAAAAAGAAATAAATAGCCACAACTAAAATATGCCCCAGAAATCTAGTAACAATTTTTCTTTATGTAACTAAGAAGACAATCATATGGGGAAGGAAGATGGGAAAACATCAAGTTCATTACCCACCCGCTTCAAAATTGCATGAAGTCCAGCTATTAGTCATCTGGGCTTTAGAAAACAATTATATTTAATGTGAGAATTTCTGAGATCATACAGCATATTTTAGCATTAGATATATTTGTCCTGGTTACTCTCTAATAATTTCATTACTTACAGTAAACCTCTCTAAATATATTTGCAAACGATACTCTATGGCTGATATTGTGGTAAACTGTCATTGATGCCATACGGAGTTTATGGAGATGCTGGTAAAAATGCAAAGCCATCTTCAATTATTCAGAAAGGTCATTTCAGAATATTTTGTGTGGCTTTCTGTAAAATTCGTCCTTGCTAGTGTTGAGTTAGATATGCATTGTACTGTATAACAAGCAAATATCTTATTTCTGACAGTGTTTTATAATGATAAGCAAACGCAGAACAACTTTTTACCCATAACTTCTATTTATACACAGGAAATTGTATATTATTATACATTAAGGCCTTTAAAACGAAGTTAGTTTAAAGCATCATTTGGAAGACATCAAATGGTTACTGATGTTCTGCTAAATAATTTTCTACATTGTTTGCATCAGCATTAGTATAGTTGTAACACCAGAGGCTTGTTTTATCACGTTGCTGACTACCCTGCGCAGAGTTAGTACGACGCACTGGTAACTATGATGAAGAGCTGGTCTGCCTATACCTCACAATTTTGATGTAACTGAGAGTGTCTAAATGCCAAAATTAAACAGCCTTGCAGAACTTTGCAGTGAAAAAAATGAAAGTGAGTCAATTGAGGAATGGTATTCTAGAACAAATCTCCTGTTTCCAGGCTTGCTTCATATATATTGTTCCCACTATGAGCAGTTCTTCCATGTGGATAAAGACTGACAAGAATTTCAAAATCAGCCATATCACATTTTGGAGAGTTGCTTAGGCAAACTTTGCCCAAGGCCTCCCTGCTCTGATAAATTCACACAACCAGGCACTAGAGCCCTTAGCTTTAATGCGACTCCTTCAGGGATTAAACTGTGTTACATGTGAGGACTGAATTATCCCCCTCTTCGCTGTCAATTTCTCCTGAGCAGCGCGTTTGAAAGCAATGAAATCACAACTCATAGCTACAAAGAGCACAATCAGCAGCAGCCGTTTATGCAGCTAAAATAGAGGGATGAGAGCTGGCCCACTGAAATGAGCTCTGCACCATGGATCTTTTTTCCTTCTGAAGTGTTTTCAGGTGGACTGTAACTTTAGCCAGCACTGAAGCTTTGAATCCTCAGTATTTGTTTTATAGAACTTGTGTACATCTCTATGTTTCTACTCACGGATCTCGTGACAAACTGGAACTTGCAATTCATTCCTGTCTTGGAGAGAAAAATATTTTGCCTTGAGCAAACTTAAAAGAGCAAAACTAAAGGTACACGCCTAAATATCCAATAATACATTTGATAACTTCAGCATGAAAAAACAGATATCGTTTAGGAGCATAATGCATTCAACAGCTACTACATACAGCCCTTGTAAGCAAACATCAGAATACTTTGATTGCAGGTTAAAACCTGCAGTATTGCAAAGTATTGCAAAGTATTGCAAAGTATTCTAACCTGCAGGTTAGAACCTGCAATCAAACAGGTCCAAACAGAAAGTCCAGTCAGAAGAAAAAGAGTTGAGGTCCGAGACACCCACAGCAGGGTTGTGACACAGCCCTAAGACAGCTCCATATCCAGGCTGGAAGTTTCCTTTGAGGAGCTGAGCTCCCTCAGGATATGTAGATGAGGCCCATCAAGGAGGCAGCCCCAGAAACAGGACTGAAAACAAGGACATCTATGATGTAGCTCAGATAAGGACCAAAGCTTAAGCGCTGAGCTGAAATGGAGCCCCAGGCCATGGCAGGGTCTGGGCAGGAGCCCCAGGTGAGGCTGGCCAGGGCCATTTACGCACTCAGGGTCCTGAGCCATTAAATCCACTTCTGAAGAGGCAGAGCTGTGACAGACCTGAACTGTGTTCTCTGTAACACAGGCATGTGCTGAAAGTGTTTGCTGTCTTTGAAGACAAGTGTGTAAATCACATTTTGGGAGGCAGCTTGAAATACACAGTTGGTTAGAGATATTTACGTGAATTTATGTGGATTAATAAACTTTCATTCCAAAAGCACTTAGAAGAATCAGATGCGTGTTTATTCATTGTATCAGGCACTCTAACATACAATTTTCCCATTTTTAGTGTATGTTTCTTTAATATCTTCTATGATTGCAATTAGATCAGTACCTAGAGGAAATGTATGCACTTAGAAATTGATTGAACCCACTATTAATAGTGCTTTTTTGGATTCTGAACTACATAGCAAAGAATCAGATACAACACAAAATGTTATTTTAATTGAGCACTAATGCAAAGAGTAAAAAACATCAAATAAGATTAACAGACCATGGATGCATTGTATCACTTGGCCTAATACAAGAAATAACCACGCAAACCAAGGAATTGTATTCATATATTTGCAACAACAAAACACACAGCAGTCTTAGAAAATTTCACTTCTCTGAGTTGTGCACACTGGAAAGTGTTGCTCGGTATTTTGAACAGTGTACCTGAGAAAAAGTATATTGACCATTAAAAATGTTCATTAAAATGTGATGTTTTAATGTTACAATGTTTAAAGATACTGCTTCATGTCTGAAGGCCCTGCATGTCTGGCATGAAAGATGCTTTTACGCTACTGACGTTTCATACATATAGTAGTTCCTGGAAATCACTGATCCGTCCACTCCATGTCTGTCTGGAACAACTCTCCACACTGCTTGACGACTTCTTGACCATTGAACTACTTGATATCAGGACTCTAGATTTGTTATTTCCATGCAGACCCAAGATCCATTCCACTCACATGATCTATAACGTTATTTTTACCTTATCCAGATACTTCCGCAGAATCTCTCTTGACAACAGCCCTTACAATATTTGACTATTCAAAGGGAAGCAGGCCTGGCTATTACAGTGGACCCCAAAATAACAAACATTTCATAGGTCAAGCCTCCTTACCACAACCCTGCTCCTGCAGACAGCAGGACATGTGCATTCAATGTGTTCTGTAGTAATAAGCTTCAGAGCAAACGGGACGTGCGCTGACAAACAGCCAGCCGAGGCCGTCGCTACCAGTGCCTAAGCACAGCAAAAATACGCTCAGTACTCAGCAGTGTGTTACGTTTGATTTTCAGACTAACAAAGTAAAACAGTGAAGTACATAAATGCCTCCTATCTCTCCCCCTGCTGCTGTTCAGGACAGCTACCTTTGGTGAGTGTGAGGTTATTGCAAGCGACAAGATTCTTACGGGCATCTCATTGTCTCCCACCTTGATTAAGGGTTACGTATTCTCAGCAGAGACACTGCACTGTCAGTGCTTTCAACTAGAATCATTTTACAGATTAAAAACTACTTGTGCCCTTCCCGCAATAAAGGTCTACATTAGATAACAAGCATAAAAAAATTGCAAATTTATATGGTTCCAATGTCTTTTTCTCGCGTAAGCTGACCGTGACCTCTAGTTTCTTTATATTTTCCATTTCTATTTCCTGCTCCTGACACTCAGTCCTACCTCCTAATTATTGTGAGATACCTTCCAGAAATAATAGCTTTGTTTTCAGTGTAGGAGTGCTGGCTCAGCCATCACCATCCTCATGACAATGACAGAATTAGTCAGTGAGTTAGGCTTACAAAGGAGACGATAAAACAGCTTGTATGTGTATCTAGCACAGCCTGAAGTCAAAACATTTTGCAATCTATAGCCTGGTAGCCGTATGTGTCACAGCAAGAACTGTGAGGTAAAGCATTCATACTTAAGAACTGCTCTCCACTCCCTGTGAGAAGAGTCTGCAGAGGATATACCACTAATCTATTATGTTCCTAAGCAAAAGATGGCTTTATGAATCCTTTGTCAGCACGGTATCTCTGACTTCAGGGGAGATCCGGCCCTCAGCTCTACTCTTCCGCAGAATCTCAGTGAAAAGCTTTCCTTCCATGCTGTATGTAGGATAACCCCTAGATGGAGACCTTATCGCAAACACACACACACATCTGACTAGGCAGCGTATTATAAATGTACCTTGTCCAAACGCTAACTTTCTGAAGTAACACTCTTTCAGAAGTTAATTTTGATGAACTGAAAGGTTTATTTTCAAGTGTCACATAATCATCGCAAAGTATATATAACATTTCACAGCTTCCTCATTCTGTTGTTGTTCAGCCTAACAGGGAGTCTTGAAAATCAGTTAACTCTCTTCATTAAATGTGAACTATCCTTTCATAAGTATTCTTTTTTACAATAATTCCTCTAATTTTTAGCTGCTCTCCCAGTATTATTCTAATCCAGAGTCCAACTGTTACTTACTCTACTGTAAAGATAGAATCACTGAAGTCTGAATTAGCTCAAGGTTTATGCTTGTCAAAACAAAATTGCTGTTTGCCAATTTGCATACTTAACATCATCAGGTATGTCTCTGATGGAGTATGAAAAAGAGGCCGGCAACAGCTGGAAAGTGACTGGAGCATTATTACCATTCACAGGAGGAATGTATTATCTCACGCTGCGTTTAGGACTAGTGCCTGCCCACCCAATCCATGGACACGCAGTTTCAACCAGTTTGGTTAACTAGCTCACTATTACTGGTGTTGGATGACTGAGGAATGGCCACCATGTGCTGCAAAGGCAAGTACTCCTTCGTGGCTCCTTGTTCCAGCTGCAGCTTTATCCAATGTGTTGATCTCTCGTGACAGTTAAGAGCTAGGCTAATGGCAAGCTTTTTGTTTGGAGTCTTTCCGAATAATACTCAGAAAAATTCAGAAGGAACTATTAACCTAAAAAAACTGTTAAGTTTTTAGTGTGGGGCTTTTTTCATGTTTCATTAAATTTTTTTCAACTCTGGTTTGTGTTTAAATTTCATTTTCTGCATCTTTGTCTTTCAGTATAGGTGGTAAGCTTAAACACAGCCTGTAAGAACATAATTGTTAGTGGAGGGATTGACAAAGCAAGGTTTGAATGATAAGTAAAACTAGAAACAAGACAATCACTATTGTACTTGAAATAAGAGACCAAATAACTTGGGTGTAAGTTGTGTTCTTACATATTTATGACTAATATTTATTATCAAGATTTCAGTTAGTACTAACAGGAATATAGACTGGAACCCTTTAGTGACTGTTGAACAAGCCTACAGATCAGCTTAATGGAGTTTTTGCTGTTTTGACATTTACAGCACATTAGTGTGGAAAACAGGCAGTTAAAGGCTGTGGGGGCAGTCGGGGCTCTTCCACAACTCCAAATGCTGCAGGTCAATCTGGGTCATGCAAACATATATACCTGCTGAACACATGGCTGCTCATAAAGGTTGACCACTTATGTGACCTGACTGGTACATCCCATGATATGACTCTTGTTACTGTAGCAGTAGAAAGTCCACAACTGTGCTAAATGTTTTGGGATTTCATGAACTTGAGAATGAGAAAAACCCGTTAAAAGCTCATGACTTAGACAAAATAAAGTATTTACATCATTGCTTGGAATGTACTTTCCAATGTATATATACTTTCAAGGTATAGGACCAGCACATGCTTTTTGCTGACACTTAACATCATACAGGAGGTTGGCTTGGACTTGTGTATTTAGTCATAACTAAACATAACCAAACTCTGGTTTGGTTTTTAAAATGTAGTAGTACTGTGGGAATTACTGCCAATAAAGAAAACTTAGCGTTCACAAATTTTCCTAGGTATTTTGTTTTAGTGATAGACTAAATGTAAGTTGTCTATTCTGGTAATTATGTAAAGTGGTGATATATTTAAGCTTGAGGAAGATACTATATATACAACAGTTACATATCTATATATACATATGAGAGAGAGTGAGAGTTACACTTGTTAAACTCAGATTAGTAATGCTAAGATAAGTGAAAATATAGGAGATGCTTTCTGACTTACTACTGACTCAGTAGCTAATTGGAAATTATTACTGGCCAAAATAATCCAAGTAGTAAATATGGAACCAGAAACCCCTTCGTGACTGAAGCAGTCAAACTCCTTTCTTCCAGCCAAGGTGCGGGAATTGAGTATTGCTGCCTCAGAACAGCCACTGCAGCCTGCTTTGTGGAAGTGAAACTGGGTATGATTTACTTCAGGTGGAAAAAAAGAAGTAAATGCTGCCAGTTTCTTTGGTCTGACTCTTTTAATCATTCAACTGCTTGATGAAAGCATTCTTATCTTCTCTTTTCTTCTTTTAAAAGAAAGCAGCGGTTGCTCATAAATATTATGTAGAAAACTGCTCACAAAGTGAAGCAGGATCAAGCCCTTCAGATAAAATCAGAGGAGAAAAGCTGTGATTCAGCTCAGACCTCGGCTTAATGTAGACATGAGCTCTTCTCTTCCGGAGATGTTTGTAGGCATGTGCAGAATAACAATTCTTCCTACTTAATACAGAAAGCTGAGAATCTATTGCTTTTAATGTGCATCCAGAATCAGGCTCAATCTGACCAGAAGGGAAAAATTTGGGATATGGAGGGATTTAAAATTGATATTTTTGACTCGGATACTGTAGTTCTTGAATCTCTATTTAATCTTGATTTTATCTTTGTTTTTTTTTAAAAAACCCCCTCTGTTACTATAATGGGAGGTTAGTAATTGCAAGGTTCCTTATAGTAGTTTTCATTCCCAAACCATAGACAATAACTGAATTATTCAGAGTGGGTCAAATAGTTTTATGAAACAAATAAAGAAAAAAAACCCCAAATTTGGGGGGATGGGTGTAATTTTTTATCCATAACCGCATATGTTTTGCTGAGGAATATGAAAACAGCAAAAGCCAAAGCACTAAGTCCCCACACTATGATCAGATATTTGTGACAGGTAGTTCTCAAGTGCTTTCATCTCACAGCCTTTCTCATCTTCATCTGCAAACTACAAACTAAATTCTGTGTTGAGTCAGTAAAAGCTTAAGTTTTGCAACTTGATTTTGGAAAACGAATGAGCAGGAAAAAATGGTTTAACTGAAAAAAAAAAAACCCCACCCCAACCAACTATGAGTATCCTCTAGCAATAATTCTACAGTTAATCTAAAGCCGTTGACCACCACTATTGACTCCACCGAGTTTTGTATCAGACACCTAACCTGTCTTTTTCTCCCTCCATGTAAAGAGAAATAGAATTTGCCCTGGTGCTTGCTTTTCATGTCTGTCGTTCTTCAATAAAGGATTACAAATCTAGTTGGTAAACTAATTAAACTGTCTCAGAAAAAATAGGAATAAAAGAGTAAAATGCTATTTTTGGTGTTTATGTTTTTGTTATACATTTTGAACAGATTCATGGAGTATGTGCCAGTTATAAAATGTAATCCTGGGAGAGTAGATTGGTAAATGATTTCTACTCATTTGCACTTGTTTCAAAGGTGACTCCATCACCACTATCTGAAAGACGCTCTGGCCCTCTGTAACAAATGATTACAGCTAAATGAATCCCAGAGGTTTGCCACTAATGCAGAACAAAGGCATAAGAATGAGAGCTGTGGTTCAAGATCTATTTTTTATACCAGCATAATTTTTTGCTTCACTGATCTATCACTAAACAACAGCTGCTGGGGTAGAGACTAACTGCACTGTAGGAACGTTACCAAATCCTTTAGTGACTGGTCACATGTGTTTGCCTCAGGCCTTCCAAAAAGTCAGAAACTTGTGAAGAAGGACTGGCAGGTTAACGTCACCTTATTTCTGTAAAGGATTTGAAGATGCTAGACACACTGAGATGACAGCCTGCAGTCAGACTGAAATTCTAAAGGACTTATATTGTTATCTAAGCACATGTGGCCAACCGCTGTTGAAAGGGTAAGTGCTGGGAGGATGGGGGAGAAAAAGTGAGTAAAATTCAAACAATTTGTGTTTTTATGTATGCTGCCCCAGAAATTAAACTTTTGCTAAATTTGTAAGTTGCTGGGTCCTATGTTCTAATTTCTGGATGCCTGAAGCATCCTTCCTATCACTTTCTAGGCAAAAAGTATCATAAAACTGTTAGTATATGTGGCACTCATAATTGGAGAAAAAAAAGATTTTTCTTACGTTAGATGCTATCAGATGTCTGTATATAACAAGATTAAAGTAAAAGTGCCAGTGTGGATTTCCACTGAAACTCAGCATTCTTTTCATTATTAATCACTTTCTTGAAGGTGATTATTAATTCTGCATAAAATATCACACAATTTTAACCCCTGGCTACAATGTATCCATGTATAATGGAAAGAACTGGTTGATCTCTTGAAGCCCCTTGCTCCCAGGGCCGGAAGAGCACTAATAGGCCCTAATGTTCCTGAACACCAAACTGCCCATGGGCCCAGGGGCTCGACATAAGCTCAGCCCTATCAATTTCCATTTCTGCCTCAGCTATTCTGAGGCATGCTAGGCTCTAGCTCAGCCCTGGCAACGTCTGTATCAGGTGCCGGTATTGATTGACCATCTATGTCTGCTTAATTTTGGAGAAACTGGAAGATAAAGGGGATTAACCCAACATGCTTCTGAATCATCCAAAAAGATCATTTCCCAATTCTTCTTAAACTTGGTGACCTGGCAGCTAGAGCCCTAAACAGAGCAAAGCAAACAAGATGGACAGTCTGAAATTTGTGTATTTTTTTCACTCCTCTTTTCACCAGATGATTATCAGATCATGTGTAAACTGCATAGATTTTTTTAAAATGTTATTTTAGTTTATTTTTCATAAATAAAAAGGTCTGGTGAAAGACAACCATATGAACACTAGGTTTACGTGGCTGCTGGATCAACTGTTGAGCTTCACTGGGCAGATGGGTAGAAAATTCTGTCTCTGAACTACATAGAGAGTACTAATTATTCTCTTCCAATTCTAGAATGGGACAGTAAAGAACAGGTACTGCTTAAACACTCAGAAGATAGAATACCAGTATGGGAATGCCTGTAAGGAAAGGGGTTCGTGAATGCTGTAGACTTCATTTAGGAACTGGCATTTATACATATGCGATAATAAGAGTTCAAAAATAAAATACTACACACTGGAACTGCCCCAAAAAAGAATGGGTTTGTTATAATTTCCTTGATCATTTCTAGATGTCAGAAACTCCCCTTCCATCAATTTTTTAGTCAGAAATCAACTTGATGTCTGTTGTAAATGCATAAAGTAAGTGATGAAAGTATTTTCAGTTGAAAGCTTTCTTTCATAGCATTTCTCCATAGCATACCCGTCAGACCCAAGAACTGACCTGAAAAATCTATCTGCAGAAGATACAGAAACATGAAGGGCTGCTAACTAGAAAGATCTGCAGTAAAAGAAGTACTGCAGATTCAGCAACAGTTGCCTGTTTCATTATGGAGAACCGCAACGGAACAAACCAGGAGATTAAAACAAACAAGTGGGAGAACACACAAATCTGACACTGCTGATTCCTCTTCTTGCAGGAATACAAATTGATTTGGAACGACATGAAAAACGGGGACAGGCAAAGCGATGAATGAATGATGGGAGAACCATCCCTGTGGAGGAAGGATGAGTTTGGCAGCCTGCATACTTCAATTTCCCCATTTTCTAACAAATTCAGGTTGTGTTGCTTGGAGTGACAACGTGCACAGATGTGTAGCTTTGAAAATTAACAGTGTACGAAGAACTGTGAAGTTCAAGTTGAAAGCTCAGAATGTTTTGATGTTCAGTTCACCTTGTCACATGAAACATCCCCAAAGTCTTCAGCAGTGCTTGACATATTACAAAAATTTATCTGGAAAAATCAAATTTTAGTCTTGCTACTGCTCTAACGCAAGAAAGCTTATTCCAGTGAAAAAGAGACATATCTGTGCAATAGTGGCACTCTAAATATGATTTCTGAGATACAAAAAGCTATGAGAAAAAGAGATTGTGAGAATGCAATGCATGAATGATTTCTTTCTCTTTTACTTATGAAGTCCCAAGACAGAGGTTGTTAAGTCTCAGTTTGTAACTGAACTTCCTTTCTCAAATGCAGCACTTACAAACATTTGTTCAACTCAGACTCAATAAATGCATCATAATTGGTATTTACAAACTTGTTTATTCATATTCCTACAATCTCAACTTACCTAATTATCATATGAATGCTTTCAAGTCCCTATAGAACATCTGCAAGCAGTATAAAAAGCAGTGACTGCAGTTGAGCAGCCATAAACTGGAAAAGCTCCTAGGACCAATCACTAAACCATCTCTTTAGAGAGTGGAAAGGGAGTAAAAAGGAGAAGAAGATGGTATAGTTTTAAAAACCCTTTCCCAGGGCTAGGTTACTTCGGCTCACAGACGCCACTGGATCTTACTTTTTATGATCTGATGTTGACTATCAAAGAAAATCAACAGATCTTGTATACCAATGCCTATATTTTCACTCCTTGTTCATAGACATGTAGCAGCTCCAGAAGAAATGGAGGAATGTGAGAATGACTGTAGAATGAGCAGGAAAATTAAACATTTTTCTTTTAAGTTTGTCATCATTTTACAGTTTTTCCACTTGAACTCTGGTAAGTTGCATATAAAATTATAATAAGAAAGGCCAAAAAAGGTTTGAAGAGCAATTTGCTTAAGGCATAAAAGCTAATAATAAAAGCATTTTCAAACACAGAGTCGGTAGGGCTGACGGATGATCACGGAGAGAAAAGAGAACTCAAGGCACGTTAAGGCCACAACAGAAAAACTGAATGGACTCTTTCCATCAGTGCTCGCTATGAAGGAGGTTAGAGAGATTCCTGACGTGAGGGCCATTCTTTAAAAACTATGAGTTCTGGATTTGCCTTGATTTGAAGCGTCAATAAAAGAAATTTTAGGGAAAAAAAAAAAAAAAGAGAGATTATAAATTCATCAGAAACTTGTATCTTGACAGTACAATAAACTATTCACCTAAAAGGTCTAAAGAATGTTAAAATGAAATTGCTGAACTCCTAGGACGATGTGTTATCTATCAGCTAAACCACTGAACAGAAGTTGTTAAGTGCAACATCCGTTTTTCAAATGGGACCCAGGGATGATTTCATGAGCACAGACGAGCAAGTCTGACCTCTACGCTCTGAAGTGCAATTAGTGAACAGCATGCACACCGCAGGGCAAGTCAGTGGGGTTTTGCCACTGGTTTGTTTTGGGCCAACATTCTTTGTGTTTTGCAAACATTGGCCTTTACTCCAGAAGCAGTTTTTATGGAATACTTGTGTTTTGCAAAACTATTTCTTAATTTCTATATTAATTTGGGGTTCTTACTCCTCTAAGATGCATTTATGCATTATTATCTTCCACTGACATTTGTTCTTGCTAAAGTTCCCTTCCCTTTTGCTCTATCTAGACTGCATACAGGGAAATATTAAAGATTTTTCTTCAAATTATAGTTCTCTAGCTCTTCTGATTGCCCTCTGGGTTTCACTACAATCACTGGCAGCTGAGCATGAAATCACGTTGCTGAGTAAAACATGGTGGATTCCTCATAAAAGAATTCTTGATTACATTTCTTTTACATATTTATTTCTATGTTAGAGAGAAGATGAGGAACAGCACGCCAGTCAGTGAGCTACTTTCCGATTGGCAGGTGATATCCCCGTACCACTGAGCAGCACCTGTGCCTACACAATGTTTACAACAAATCAAGCCTTCGACGAAAATTAATTACTCAACCTAAGCCTTGGAAAGGCCAAATGACACTGATTGGGAAATCAAAGCAATAGCTGAAATGTTACCCGCTCCCTTCTCTAAAGGCACACAGCTTTCTCATTATTTTACTTTTCAGCTTGGGGAGAGTTAGCTGTATCTCACTCAGCCTCAGCTGCAAAGTATGAGTTGTATGTGGTAAAGTCTGCACATCACAACTTTATGGTACAACTGTTTAATACTGTTTGTTTACTGCTATCCAAAGAATAGGGTTAAATGATTTTAGACATTGATTTCTGAAGCAAATCACATTAATTTTTGCCAGCAATCCACTTCTATCTTCCTAAAACTCAATACAAATTGGGTCGCTTCCAGTGACAGACATCTGAATATACATTCTTTATACTAGAGGCAAGTCATTTAGTCATGATTGTATCACTCAGTGAACACCAGCATCTCAGATCACATTCAAATACAGCAGCACTTCCTGGCTTTTACTGACCCCTTAGGAGATGACGGAAACAAAAAGCAAAGAGAGGTCAGAGAATATACAAGAAAACACAGAGGTTTTAGAGTTATGGACAGATTCCTTTGACTTAGATGGATAGACAGTAACAAAACCCTCAGAAAATACTTGTTCCTTTTAGGCAATCCAACCTGCAATTCTGTACGCATATTGTCTTTTTGAAGTCCTTTTCATTTTGTCAGTAAGCAGACAGTACTGCAAGACACTGCACAGGCACTAGATTCCACACGCTGTCGATCTGATCCTGCAACTACTTCCCTATCTAAACCACCTCAGTAAAGAACCATTCCAGTCTATTGGATTTCTTTGCAGAATAAGACTGTGTAGATCACAATCCTGTTTGGTAGAAATCTGCATCACTTCTTGTACACCCATCACATTTTAATAAAAAAGACATTTTTCAAAAGTTTCATGAAATACTGAGTCTTTAAAATAAATAATACCAGTATGATAGTGTGTGGTATTTTTGAACACAATTTTAATGATCATTATAATTAGTCTTTCTGTTTTAATGTTATGACAATCCATTTCATGCTGTTCCATCAAAATTTTTATAGAAATTTCCAATCCTTGCAAAGCTTATCATACAGAAAGGTTGGGAGGGGGCAGAGGAAAGTCTAAATTATTGGAAAAGAACAGAATATAAAAATACCATAATGCATGCAGTTCAAATGAAATCTTGACAGCTGCTATTCACAAATATTGCTGACATGGTTTATATTATATTAAAATTCAGAATTACTGCATTTTCATCAGTTTCTCATTTCACAGCTGGCATTTCATGTTGTCAGCATCCTGTGATTTACGAGGCTGTATGTAGTGTAAAATGTTGTTTTAAATGGACAATTTCATAAACATGTTTACTAATTGATACGCTGTGGCAACTTAAAAAGTAAACATACTATGTGTTCCAGAAGCCAGAGCGCCTTCCATAAGGGAAAGAGCTGAACCTAATAGCTTCAGTTTCATTAAACTTTTATAGAAGTCCCTAGAAAACAAACATTTCTATGCAAATTTAAAAAGAATGGCTTAATTTGTGAAGTTACTTTTACAATGTCAAAAATGCAATACAAAATACGTAAAAAATGGTATCGATACTCATTACTAGAAGATATAGAAGCTGTTAAGCAGACAGACCATGGAGTCTTAATAAAGCACTGTTTTCTAATAATGTTTACACAGGATTCATTGTGATATTTTCCAACGTGATATAAAGCAAGCCCAGCAGAAATGCAAATGCTCTACTCCAGCAGTGTTTTTCTTCTTCTAAGACCTGCAGAAATGATGGAAAGGACAAATTTCCTGGGAATTAAGTCAGTATTTTATAAATTTCATCATGCTTCTCTGTTCCAGTCTTCAGAGGGAATACAGGATACAACCTGTATTTCCACAGCTCCTTGTGACATAAAGCATGCCAGATCAGCTGCATACAAGTAACTTAGAAAGTCTGGGGAGGCCCACAGAATTTAGCGGAATAACATTAATCAGAGAAAAAAATGCACTGCTCTTTCCAAAGCTGTCTCTCCCTTTTTATAAAAGCCACTATTAAGCAGCCCAAAGTCTGGAATAAACTTGTATGTGTCATACAATGCTTTTAGAACAATAACAAGACACACATTTGGATTTTATCTTAAAATGTGAGGTACTATGGCATATTTCTTTATAGAGATAACGGAATCAGGAGAAAGAGGTGGCAAAATAACTCCAAGCTGAACCCTGTTTCCCTTTACAAGCTTTCTACTCTATCTGTAAGAAGGAAATGTCCCTCAGTTGTGGCCAGACAATGCTCTGATGCTTACACTGACATAATTTTCATTTTTTTACAGATTTTGTATTACAGACAACCCTGGAGAGGGGCTCTGATAGCCTCACCAGTAACTCACTGTCCTCCTCCATTGACTTGCTCAGTCAAACCCCTTCTCTTCTCACCTATCTTTTCCCCAACTAATAAACTTTATTCCCACATTCTTTTTGGTATCATTGCAGGATTTTTTTTTTTCATAGTACAATACAATGTGTGACTATTTTTTTTCCTAGCCTGAATTTTTTGCTCTAGTCTGACACTGATTTCTGCACAGCAATTGCAAAGATGCTTGCCATTGTGTAACTTCACGTCTTCAGATTTTCCTTGTAGTTCTGCCAGGGGCAGGTTTGCTTGGATACAGCTGAAGTTCAACAGCCTCAGCATGTACTCAGTAGGTCACATGAAAATTAGACAGCTAGAAGCCCTTTTGGCTAATCTTTCTGCATATGTGTATCATAATCCATTTAGCATTCACCTTATCCAGAAAGTTTTAGATTTCTGAATAACATTTTCATAACTGGTTTCCCTTAAGACGGTGACAAACCCCATGCATCCACAAAAAAATGTTTAATATCTTGGATCAAACAGGACATGACCAAAACCACGATTCAGGCACCAAGAAAGTTAAAAATATGATAACTAAAGTAATTCTCTCATTTGGGCCATTAGGTGAAGGCAGTAAACCAGCAGCCACTTGCCTAAATGAAATTTGGATTATTAATTAGTGTCCTGCAGCCTCACAGAGTTCATTCCAGCAGAATACATGTAAGCATGGTACTTCTAGAATATTCTCTATTGTACAGAAGCTGGCACTTGGCTGTGACACTTCTCCAGCCTTGGAGTATGTTCTTGCAAAAGCCAAAGCATTCCTCACGTGAGATTTTCTCGTTGCTTCTTTTATATACCTCAAGCACGAATTACCTGGAATATCCTGCTGCTAAGAGACCTGAATTAAACAAGAGTAAACAGATTTTCCTCAGCTACAGCGTATGAGAGGCTTTTGTATTTGTATGAATTCTTTTAGAAGTCAGCAGAGTTCTAATTATAATGACCTATGAATTAAACATCTAATAATTTTCTTAAAGATAGGGAAGAAATCAACAACTAAATTTGCTGAAGTACACCTTCTGTATCAAGACATTTTAACAGAACAAACAAGGTTGTTAGTCAACTTTTTTCAATAATTGCTCGAGCTTCATTACAGGTTACTGGTTTTGATTAAGTACGGTGAAATTACTATCTTGGCTGGAATTTATTTATCTCATTTACAATATTTTTTTTCATATTTTTCATGGCAGATTGTGAGACATGAGCTTTCAAGCAGCAAATTATAATATTTTATAATCAATAGTGCTACAGTGTTAAGAAATAGTGTAAGGTTTTCATTAAATTGGAGAGGAGTGCAGTTAAAGGAATGCTAACAAGTATTGATGTTTAGATTGTATTTATCAATGTTGTTAAACTCCTCTCCACTGCACTGAGTTTATTTTTCCACATTAAAAAAATGTTATTTAGTATCTCTTGGGCTGAGTTTTAAACAAGATAAAATACCTTGTGAATTAATTTATTTTGAAGAAAAGCAAAAAAACAATTTGTGTCTTTTCATTGAATTATCTTTAGTTGTATTGATTTAACCCAAGTTTTAAATGTATTCAGTTAAAAAAGAAACAAAGCAAAAATCAAACAGTGTATCTCATTCTGTATCAAATTTAGAGAGTCTATTCTTGTGGTATTACATAAAGAGATTATTTTTTTTTAATAATCTGTATATCATAGATGTAAGAGACAACAATGCTTTAATACCTGGAAACTTCACAGAAAGAATATTTTCACCCTGTATTTTATCTGTTATATTAATTCTTTGAATACCATACTAGCAACCAAATGACATATTTGTGCTGGAGAAGTGTCATATATTCAAATGTTTGAAAGAAGCTAGATTAAGCTTGAAAAAAAATAAATACACTTTGCTGGGGTGGGGGTGGGGTGGGGGTGGCGGAACGGGACGCTTTGCTTGCAAATAAACTGATCAAAAAAGTTTTTCAATTAAAGTTCAGTTTTACACCGTTATATTTCTGTGACACATACAAAGAAACATTTCATGGCAATCACAGTAGATACATTTTGGTTAGAAAATAGAAGGTAGGCACAATACTCTTATTATTTAACTAGCAGTTCAGTTTTTAGTTTCCTGAGCCATTCTTTTAAACAAAACACTTTCGAAGTAAATTCTTTTCCTGAAAAAGAATGCAATCAAATCCAGCAGTGTGTCCAATCTTTCAGTCATTTTACTTACTTCTTGTATTAACTATCATTTTTTGAACAATACTATAATGCCTTACACGTCCAATGGGACCTTCACCCAAGTCAAGAGAAACTATGTCACAATCTTTAGCTCATTTCTCATTAGGACATGTATATAGGACACACATTTATTTTAGAGAGCAATACATACTTGGTTCATATGGACATTGTGCTTAGAATGCTTTTTATATATATAAATTAAATTAAATAATCATTATCACAGGGGTTTTTTTTGCTTCTTGGATCAGATTTTTTGCGTTTCTGCATTTGCCAGTTGCTCACAGAAACCACTTTACAGATACCCTAAGTAAACAAACTTTGAATGTAATAATGACCTGTGTCAAGTATTTGCTCCTCTTCTCTAGGAATTTACCGAGAGGTCCTCTAGAATACCAAAGAGATTAATGTTAGTGAAGAAGGTGAGTTAAGATAGCAGTACCGAGATGTTCTCTTTTATGCTGAACGGGTCTATTCCCATTCAGCATTTTAAGTCCTATGACTTAAAAAATACATGAAGAGTTAGGGACTGGGAATCTTAATCTCTAGGGAAAAAAAGAAGAAAGTATATAAAGAAGAAAAATCTTATTCTACTGATTTAAATGATTCTGGTTACTTGTTATTTAAATTCATACCACAGCACAACATAATACTTGTATGCTTTGATCATACGCTGAAAAAAATGAGTCTTTGTAATTAATTTAAAATACTGTACAAGCACCTCACCTATGGTGAAATCCAATTTTCCGTATCGCACATACCAGTCAGATTTACAGAACCGTATTAGATTTTAATGAGATATATGACCTCATTTAATAATTTACTTTTTACCAGTGAAGAAGTTTAAGGAGAAGTTCAAAATAGTGTTTCGGAGGAAAACTGGTAAAGCAAACCATGGTTAACTTTGTAGATTTAAAGGGTTCCACTGCTCTACCAATAGCTTTATATTCTAAAAGCAAATTCAGCATTTCTAAGCTCTTATTTTGCATTCCTGACAAACCTAATGCTATTTAACATCTCCAACGATGAACCACAATAGTAACCAGAACTATCCATTAGTTATTCAAAAAAATCCTCTTTGCTTCTGCATTTCAGACTCTGTAACAGTGGCTTTATTGCTAAGAATACCATGTAATGCAATATAAACTGTTGTTTAGTAATTCCTAAAATATAGCTAATTATTTACAGTCTAAGAGTTAAGAGTACAACATAGACTTCTAAACTTAATAACAACAATTCTTGGATTTATAACTCATGCCCTTAGGACAGGAAGAGATACAAACCAAGGTTTAAGTTTCACGTAATGAGCAGTTTAGATTGTGATGATTTTCAGAAAATAATGAGATTATTCTTCCAAACACCAGTACTCATCACATCCATTACAACTGTACATTTAGGTTATGAGCAAATTGCAGTGTAGCAGTTATTTCACTCTTGATCTTCATAGCATTATTTACATTGATGAAATATAGACTAAAATGTTTGAAATGCTTGGATTAGGCTAACAAGACCCTGAAAACTAAGTTTACCTAGTATATAGAATTGCTTGAGAAAAAGAATTTTCATTGAAAATGGATTTCCTTCGAAACTAAGTCTTTAAAATACTTTGAGTAAAAAACCTCAGGACCCTCAAACTTTTGATACACCTTAAGATATATCAAAGGCACTTGTAACAAATATCCATTTGAAAATGTGGTGATGTCCATTTCATTTCAGCCTCCAATGCTGCACACATCAACACACATTTACTTTACTCAGAGCAGGAAAATAAAGCATTCCTGCGTGGTTGTAGGATGAAGACCGTGAAGACCTACAACATTCAGAAAAAGACAAGGCTAACGTCAGGGAGTCGTTTCAAACCTTCCCAAGTTCTTATCATACTTCGTACATCATCAACAGAGTTGGTAATTGAGCTTCATTATGATTTGGAATAAGAAACATGAGAAACAGAACAGTGATTAGAACCCTTTAAGGGGTTTCTTTGAGTTTAAACAACACTTTCCTAAGCAGTTCTTTCACTTCAAAGGCACTAAGGACTGGCTGCAATGAGGGTTCTATCATCATGCATTAAAGCGTAAGACTGTGGATAAACAATAGTTAAAATAATTCTTCCTCACGTTATTTAAAAGATTTTTCATGTGTACAAACACACTGTCTGTATTAATACACAGATCTCCAAAATACACAGTAAGAAGGAATGCTGAAGGAGATAATAAATATAAACATGACAGTCAAGATTCTGGTCTAAAGATTAGTAGCTTAAACCACTGCCGCTGCGGGCAAAAATTCTTTTCTATTTGTGGGAAGACGTATTCAGCCATTTCTACTTTGTGTATATTTAAGTTCTTTGTTTGAACTGCTACTGGTGTTTATCCAATCACAACAGTGGAAAAGGCGACAAAATATACAAATGTGAATAAAATGACAGCTGGTTAATTTACTGTGGAAAATAAGCTATGCATATTCTAAATGGTGACATACACATCAAGGTGTCTTAGTGGCTATTTCAAAATAATTTATCTTATTACCAGCTAACAGTTAACAGCACAGCAATCTTTTCTGGAAAGCATCATACTGTCATAAGAGCTAATGTGTATTTTTGACCACAAAATGATACTCTACATAATGAGTACACAAAGTCTACTTAGTAGAATTCCTATTCTTTAATTGTATACAATTTCTATTTCAATTTCTTTAACAATTATACATAAAATCTGTAATTCTATTTTTGTTAAGTAATGGTCACAGTATAATTGCAACAATTAAGCACTACAGTTATCTGTTGTGACACTTTTGCTGTGGTTATCAAGACTATCTTCAAAAGAAATATTATTCTGTAATAAAAAATGCATTCAGCAGCTATTAAATCACAGCAACATCAACAGAAAATGCTGCTGCATTCATGTAATGTATGCAAAAACATAGGCAATATAGACGTTTACTGCCTATATATAGTATTTTGGTATTATTACTATGACTTTCTCAGAAAATAGAAAATTTTAAACAAAATAGTAGCCACCACTATGGTTTATACAGGATTATTTCTGTTTGGAAATCTAATTGACTATGAAAAATATGTGCGATGGAAGTTTTTTCCATTAACTGTTCTTTGCCTTCTACTCCACTTTGCTGCTGTTTGCATTTCAGCCTGTACTGGTCAGATGTTAAGCCCCTGGAAAGATGTGCCTTTTAGCTTCTGCCTGGAGTTCGTCATCTGGTGAGAGTTGTACACTGACACCACCTACAAGAATTCACGCTCTCTGATGTGATCCAACGGTGTAGGACAAACCAGGTGGTTTTTCTGCATTATTCACAAGCAACCATGATGACTGATCATTAGACAACTTAGTTGCTCTATGAAACTGAGTGGTTATAATTTTCTCTAACTTCACAAGGGGACGGCAGAGGAAATTATTTCCTGAGATGTGAAATGAGACTCTCAGCACAACAAAAGTGGTGATTTTCATCATTTCACTTCTAATAGGTTCTCCAATCCCTGTGTTGTACAATAGATTTTGAGACATAGAGAGTAATTACTATTTTGGAGTTAGGACTTTCTATCCCTGAAGGAAAACGCTCTTTTTCCCTAACAAGTGAAAGGTGCCAGTTGCAGAAACTAGTGGCTGTCTCTTGGCTAAGAAAGCAATTCAAAGTCCAAATCCTCAAGCTGTGTAAACTGGCTTCAAGTCCGTAAAGAAAAGTTACATCCCTGAGCACCTGCCTTTCGTTCTTATTTCAGAAGTGTTATCAGGTTTAACATTATCCAGTTAATTAGGCTTTTGTATGTCTTCTAAAATAATCAGAAATCTGTCCCTAAGCTTAATTATGCAAGTGCCAGGATATTTTCTCTTCTAGAAGGAAAAACAAGAATGGTGGAGGACATAATGCAAACCGGGTCAGAGGTATAGATTGAGAAAGTCATCACCAGATTTTCTCACATTTTTTCCACAGACTTACAGTCACGCACTTCTGAAATTTAATCCAGACTGTCTGGGCAGATATGTATTTCTGTTTAATACATAAATATCAGAGTAGAATGAATAAAGTATTTTCAACGAATAGTCATTTGAATTTTAATAGAAATTTTACTTCAATCATAACTTTTTTCATTACTGAGTGGCTGAACATTTCTAGGAGAACTAGTTGCAAAAAGTGAGACCGTAAACTTGCTATTCAAGAAAACAAATTTTCACAATATACATTTGGTCATTCAAAATTATTATTACCTAAATTCCAGTAAGTGAATTTCAAACCCATGCTATGCTGTCTATTCAGAAGAAAAAAAAACAATGATATGAATTTCATCTTGCAAGCATTGAAGCATAACCATAATATCTTTTTTTTTTTGAGTAACCCTGACCCTTTCCTCCTCTGCAGACCCCCCTCAGCCCCCCTGAATTCGGAGGGTCTACTACCATCAATGTGGTGTGCATGTTGTGGGAGAAAGGCCTTACATTCCCATACAGCCAATCCATGAAACATGAATTAGGATCTAGAATGTTAGATAGCCATAATCCAACAGTATTTGAGCTTTTTACAAAAAATGATTCCTGAATGAATACAGAATGACTCAGAGATTGTCAGAGCACACTCATGACAATTTTGCAGGCAGATAAAAACAGGGAAATTAAATGAATTATTTATTAGGACTCTGATATTGGAAGTCAGAAATCTTGAGTTCAACCCCAAGCTTTACCACTGACCTTCTGTTTGACCTTAGACAAATTGCTTTATCTGCTTGTGCCCACTGCCACACTGTTTTTTTCTGTCCTGCCTAGCAAGCATTGAATTTTTTCAGACAAAACATTGTATTTTCCTCCATGTTCATAGAACCACCTAATGCATTCCTCACCAATCTTGACTGGTGCCTTTAAGTATTAGGGAAGTAAGAGTAGATAATAAAAAATAGTTAAATAAGATTAAGGACATTAAAGTAATTTAGTTCACTTTAGTGTCCTGTAGAGAATTATTCTTTACAGTACTACACCATATGGTAAAGATAGAGTACATACCTTTATCTAATTAAAGTTTCCATGCTGCTGTTTGAAATACAATTAAGGACGAAGTCTATATCTAAGGAAAAAGTGTAAATTATTTCACTGCTAGAATCAGATAAAGCTTCATTTTTTTCAGAGTACTTCCCCTTTCCATACAACTTCAGGATTTAATGCTTGGCATGATACAGATAAAATCTCTGAACCAGGCAGAACTGAAGTCCGTAACTAAGCTTACACACAGCACAGTTTACACACTGCTGTGGAGCCGCCCAGCCTGTCATCTTGTAACAGGTACCTGAGTTCAGTCAGAACACTAACAATTTTTTTAACAAATACATATTAAACTCACTAGGAAAAATGACCAAGTTTTAGACAGAGAAGTCCTCTTTTATGTTGAAGAGTGAGAAGACGGTCTACATGCCAAGACGACCTCAAAAGTTCCCTCCAGGCTCCTTGACAGTGACCCTATGAACCAATGATTAAGCTGTAGGAACAATAGAAGTTCTTACAGTGTGTCAGTAAATGTTTTCATAGTAATTGGCCAGAAAACCTTTAATTTCTATAGCACAACTTTGCAAACGTGCTTATGGTAAAAGAGATAGCTTCAGTTCAATTTTTATTAAATCTTCTGGGGAAGAATGTCATGGTGCTATTGAGTGTTAGAAGGAATGTTGACTGATAGCCACTAAATGTTAACACAGGTACCTGTTGTTATTTTCTGCTGAGGCACCTGAATTTAAAGAAAAAGCAGACATAAACCATAACATTACAAGAAGAAAACATCTCTTTTTTTATGATGAAACTGACATACAGAGTATTTGTTATTTCTGCATTGTCTTCATCAGTCTGAGCTTGTCACATATATTTTAATACATGATTTATGGTTATAAATTCATTTTCCATTCTCATTTATAATATGGTGTCACATTTTATCACAAGCGCATTTAATCATCTCCTGTCTGCATATTAATGGTTACAAATACGATACCTGTGTAGACCTAGCAACCAGTGGCTGTAACTGTCTCAGATTGCAACGGTTGAATGCTTTGAAAAGTACTGATAAATAGAGAAGTTCAGACATTTTTATATGGGTCTGTCCCATTTTAGTAGCCAAGATAAAATTCCACTGCTTCGCTAAGAGCTTGATTCTTATTCCCTCTTGAAAAATCTTTTGCATGTGCTTCTCTGTCCTCAGAACAGTGTCAGTGCATAAAATCAAACATGCATAAACATCTTAAGAACTGGTACATAAAAGGCAAAGACAAAAAGACTATTGATTTTAAAGGAGAAGCAAGATCAGACAGAAGAAAGAGCAATATGTATCTAAATATAGCATAATTCCAAAAAACCAAAGCCAGTGGTTTGTTGGCCAAACTCTTCTATCCAGTGAATGAGAGCACATGCTTAATTTCAGGACAACATTTGCAAGGCCCAACTGAAAATCTTGGGATATTAACATTTAAAAGCAGCGTACCGTAGAGCCTTTTAATTAATTTTTCTGAGGAAAGCAATCCTCACTATTATTTGTTCCATGTCTTTAACTTAGACCTTTTGCAAATATGTATTCAAGAAATCCTGACTTAAACATTTGAATTCCTGTATTTTAGAAGAAAGTGGGTTGCACTCACATCAACAATTTTAATACGGAAAAGAAAAGACAACTGACTCTCCAAGAAAACATTAATTAAAAATACATGCAAATTCACCCAGCTTGCAGTACTGTAGCAAGCATCATTCTCATGCCAGTTTTTTGAGTTTATGGTACCTGAATGGTTTCTGAATAAACTTAAGCAATTTACTGGGGAAGAAAAGAAGTTTTCAATTGCTACATTAAGGTCTACTTAGCTACAGTTAGCGTAACTTATTTGAAGCTGCCAATGTCAATTGTCTTATCCTCAAAAACAGAGAACTTGAGCCTACAAGAACTAGGCTTGTATTTTTATTTGTACTTTTAATTGAATGTTTGATATTTTTTGTGCATTCTGTCATGAGCACAGTAATTTGCCGTACTTTGTAACAGTCAAGCGTGTGCAGCTGACAAGCGAAAAATCTCACACTGTCAGTGCGTAGGCAAAATTCAAACTGAAAGCAGACAGCATTGCCAAAAATCTGAGTTCAAATTGCAAGGAATTAAGTGTCCTGTATGTCGAAAATTATTACAAGATCATCTCAAATTCAATTCTAGAAAATACATCTGATGATCTCTGTATATACATTGAGGTTCGAGAACATTTTTCTACATATTGACCATTATAAATATAATTGTGGATCAAGCTAGAAAGTGAATACACATTTGCACTCATTGCACTGCTTGCAATAGTTTTGTCAAAATTTTCAGTCACAAAAATACAACACGAATTACATGAGTATGTCGTTCATAGGGTGAGAAAACCTATATACTGAGGCAGAAAATCTCTGTAAAAGAAAACAGATTATAAATATGAACAGCTCTATTTTCTTCACCACGAAAGCAAAAGCAAAATAGAGCAAATGTCACAATAGCATCATCCAAATGCAGAAGATTAATATGCTTTTGGGTTTTTTGGAGGGATAACCTTTTGTTACTGTAATCAGCCACGTAAGTCTACCTGTCTTGGAAGAGTCCACTTCCCAAGTAGATGTTCATAATTCACTTGACTGCTGGCCAGTTTTTGAGACCTTCACCATGACAAGCCAATACTTGCTTTGCTTACCCAAACAGATGAAGCTCTACATCTCTCACTAAAATCTTCCCTTCTCCTTAAATATTTCCTTTAGCCCTTTTCTGTATGATTTCCATTTCTTCAATGTTTTGAAAAAAATGAAGGTCCAAGCTTCTACCATAAGTCTCACCGGTGGCATACAATGTGCTAAAAATCAAACCTTTACTACTTAAACCTCGCCTTCACACAACCACAATTAACTGATGGCAACAGCAGACCACCATTTTCTCTAACGACTAGCCAGTGGGTTTCAGAGACAGGGAAATGAATAGACTCAAAAGTCTTGGTTTCCATCTCAGTTTCGAAATGAGATTAGAGTGAGAACAGGTCTTTTTGTGTTGATCTCTCCAGGCCCTGTAAATGGTCCAGCTTGACCCAACTGCAACTTGAATAATGCACAATTTTTCAAAGGCAGGCAATTTTGCCAGCAGTGAGGACTTTCACCCCAAAAGGTGCTTCAGCTGTCAAAGATCATGTTCCAGTTTTAAAACATCAACTGTTGACACTTCTTAAAGAAAAATATTGTCACTCTCTTTGCAACAATAAAACAAAGCTTTTCATATCAATTTTCACCATGTTTTCAATTGTCTAATTCAAATTAGGGAACTCAGGATTGCTAGGAATTGCCCTCTAGCAGAATTTTCATGCAAAAAAATTTCATGGAAAAATATTGGCTCTTCCTTTGCAGATTTATAAAGCTATAAGCAAGAGAAAACAGAACCTCTAATGCAAAAGCTGGCAACTGTAGCAACAAGCACCAATACCAGCTTTTACATGATCTTTCAAGCATCACATATATTTAAGTAAGGCACAATAATTAAAAGGTGCTTTTTTTTTTTTTGTGGAAGCTTTTTACACTATTTGAAAGTGTGAGAGGTCATTCGTGTCACTGTTCTTGAAATAAAATGGAACCTTTTATTTATGCATGATTCATAATTTGCTACTCATATCTGTCTGTCGTTATTTGTGTTACTTCTTTGGGATTCCTCAATGTCAGTGGTGTAAAGATATTTGTATTCAGAATAAAGGGCATAAAGACTAATCTCAGTTTTTACCGTATCTGAGTTTATTCGTGTTTGCATAATGAAGGAGCCTGTGCATGATGAATCACGTATCACAGCTATTATCTACTCTAAATATAGACGAAAGGTAACTGACAGTTCTAGCAAAGGTTGTTTGGTATTAGTTAGCAAGTCCCGGTTTTTAGAGATCATTCTACACTATCATTTAAGCAGCATATACTCCAGTTTTGTGTCACCAGAAGATAAATAACAACACCCCTCCCACCCAAAACCTACAGGTAAGTGTTTTCTCCATGATAACTTTTGTATACTACGTTACTGCACTGTAGAGTATCCTCAGGAAGAAACTATGTCTCATTCTTGAGAAAAGTAGTTCTGTGATACTAAAAGTAAAAGTAGTTCTACTTTTCCTTAATCTAGTTACACTAAATTTCAGAAGAGGAAAACTTTGGTATTTTTTCCTGTAAGAAATACATTTGCAAGTTTGACTATTCTTGACCAGCATTCTTACTTGTTTTCACCTATCTAATCTCTCCAGTTTCCTTGAAGCTTATTTCATCCTTCAATTCTTAAGCCTAACTCGAATTGGACATCACTCTTACATTGCTATGGATCAAGTGATTTCACTTTCAGTTACTCTTAATTTCATTGGGTAAAGAGGATACTTGAATCAGCTGCAGAAGTTTACACAATTCCAGCTCTGTGAATAGGCAGCAGCAATGAGGAGGTGTCAGTTTGTGAGAACTTCTGACGATCACAGGATCAATCAGAGTCCCTGATCACAGTTCAGTCAGCCAAAAAAAAGTTATGGAGCCGTGGTGAGGAGGAATCCCTGCTCAGCTCCTTCACTTATTAAAAATCTTCTGTTGCCTCCTTCTTTCATGAACAGATTTTTATTTTTTCCTTTCTGCTGCTTTTATTTGTTGTCTTGCTAACTCTGATTACAACTACAGTGTGT
Source organism: Rhinoptilus africanus (assembly GCA_013400135.1). Lineage (NCBI taxonomy): Eukaryota > Metazoa > Chordata > Aves > Charadriiformes > Glareolidae > Rhinoptilus > Rhinoptilus africanus. Next base: position 124,603 of record VXBO01004075.1, read on the forward strand.
ACGCTGTCAGAATAGCCTTACTAAAAAGACCTCTTTGCTCCATATTTCCGACTGGCTGACCTCTGAGGAATAATCCTTTGGAACTACTCTATCTGTCCTACTGCAAATAAGGACATATTTCACTGGAGATGTACAAGCCTGTATGGATATAACCTCCAATGGGGAAGAGGGGGCCTTGCACTATTTTTACTACAGAAAAGCAAACTGACACATTTCTGTCCCTCATAACATGATCACCATGGTCTCAAAGGCATATGAGGAATATGCAGCTATGATTTTTGGTGCTATAATTATGTTGTGCAGAAATATTTTAGCACCAGCATTGGCCAGTGTGATTCCTGGACATTCAGTACGTCTATCCATTTGGTAAGAGCAACATCCAGCATGATTGCTGTTGAATTGGTTAGTGCTAGTCAGAGTGGCAGAGGAAACACTGTGTGAGTGGAAAGGAGATGGAACCGGGATCTGGTGAATCTAGAGGTTTTAAAAAGTAACTGAGTGAAACAGAAGAAGAGCGCAAGAGAATTGCCCATATGGCAGCTGCGTTTGATGACGCAGGCGTGCATCAGCCTGCTCGGTCAAATGAGTACAGCTACAAAAGAATGCTGCACCAAGCTTTCTGGTTTTGTTGGTGTCTCCTCCTCCCCCAGAAAGCATGGTGCAGACTTACTAAATCAGCTGGATAACTCTCTTTAGCTGACTACATTCTAGATATCTCTCCACACCATGCCTTTTACCTAAGACAGCCTCGCTTACCAATGACTATATGGCATGGTTAGGCCACTGATGAAACAAACCAGTCCCAATTTCCCTAGAAATACATTTTCTTCAAGGTTAAAAAACTGGTATCAAGGCAGGCATTCCTTATGTTCCGTTTCACAATGTTTATTGTTTTTACAGCAGGAAAAATTTAATCCCCCCCCCCGCTTTTGTTAGAAGTAATTGTATCTTCGACCTTATTAATAAATTGAAGATTATGAAAATCAACATTACTAAAGGCTGAAGATCATAAAAAGAAAACTTCAGATAAAAATGTTACAACCAATCAGATTTCAAAAAATGGATACTGGGATCTGTGTCGAACGACAGCAAACTGCAAGGAGGCTCTCGTGTACTTAGCAGCTCAGGGCGGACATACCATGGCAAATCAACACACTGTACGATACTCAAACTGGTGCACCCACCAACTTCCCTCTGCGCTGCTACAGATTTAAACTGTGTAATTCAATTACAATTTTAATCCTCTAGTGAAAGGTTATTAGTATTTGCAAAAAGAGGGTGTTTTCATTTTGGGGCTGAATATAGAAAATGTGAAACGCTGCAAAAGGAGGTATGCTGTTATCTCGCTCTGAAGATAGATAGCAACTTTTTGAAGCCTTTTATTCTTTTAGAAACATGCAGATTCTGTGGTTTGCCATTTTTGGGGGGGGCCGTGGTGAGGAGGAGAGATGGTTTTGTGTCAGAATCATCTTTTGTGGAGACTATTTACCCTATTTTCAGTATATTACACAACAATAAAAAAGTAAAACAATCACACACTGCTAAATACTGAAAATTTTCTTTCCAGTATAAATATGATTTTCTGAACTTGTATAAACTTACTCTGCTGACAGTTCTCCCAAGGACCGAAGCTGTTATAGGGTTTTTATTGCACAAGAAATTTTCCTCTTTGTTAATTGGCAGTTAGAGATTTCTGGCCATGTCTAACAACAGTAACTGAACTCCTTATATGATTGGGCATCTTAGCATTTTTCAAATGCAAAAGTAGACGACATTATTTCAGTGACCGTTTCCAGATTCTCTATTCACAAATGCTGCTAATGCCAACAATAATAGTGTTTCTGAATAAGGAAGCACTGATAACAGTACTCACAGGCTTAATCGACCCACTTATTGTTTGCATTTCTGCCATGGTTTTTTGTATTCAAACAGACCTTCACAGGAAAGATAGCTGATTATTACATGATATGTGATCTCCACATATTTTACACTTCTGAAAACAAACCCCAAGTGAACAAAAAGAACCTCCAATAAAACAAAACAAAAAATACCATTCATTTTGGGCAGATACTGCTTTTTAAACCTCGTCCACCCTTTCTGTGTTGATGAGTAAATACACTGATGAGTAATACCGAGGCGTGAGCTTCTGCTTAAGCTGCACACCTGGAAGGGACACGGAAATTACTATTTGTGCTAAGCGTGTCAATTTGTAAATAAACCAAGATGGTAAATATCAATTATTCTGGAGTGTTTCACTTTAGTTGGAGATGCACTGACACATCGTGAAGCATTTCAGCATGGCTGTTACCTTGAGGGCAAGGAGGAGAGAATGGCAAAGGGAGATTAAACAAACAGCTCACACCTGCTTTATGTCTGGCTCATCACCCCTTTCATGAATGATCAATACTTGGAGATATATACATCTACGACATAACACTACTGAAGTAAATCCTAGAGAGGCATGATTTTCCAGCACCATCTTGTTATTAGGGAAGATCACAAAAGTCCTTCCTATAATTATATTCTGTACACATACTCAGCATAAATGAGTTGAGATAATCACATCTAGATCTGAAGTCTCATGATCAGCCCTGTTTGTTTATAATAATCAGAGATTGGTCCGTGTTTAAAGGGCAAAGGAGAAAGGACAAAGGCCTTCTACCCTACTTCAAAAAGAACAGTCCAAGGAGATCTGCAATACAAATGCAGTGGATATCAGAATATTAAGTGTAATACTGTTAGGAAGGTATGATATAAAGTCATACATTTTTAAAAGCTGTTCTTTAATTATTACTGTAGGTTCAAAGCAATAGGTTTCAAGGACAAAGTAATGACTCTTTAAGCTGTGAAAGGCTGTAAATGGATCAGGGTACGGTACATACGTTATTTGTTTCTCAAACCTTCTGAATAATCAATTACAGGAAATTCAATTTCAGAAGTGGAAATTGGACTAAGAAGTGTGTTTAAGTGAAAAAAATTTCTAAAAGTTCAGACCAAAACTAAAGTATAAAGAATTTAAAACATCTTATTAATTTATATGGGGGAAAAGAAAACCAGTAATTTTTTTCTTTTAGAAAATTATGTCCATTTTACTTTTGGAGTACAAATTAAAAAAAAAAAAATCTCTGGAAGAAAACATATGCTATTCTCTGCTCCATGGAAAGATCAACTTTACTCAAACTATTTCTCAGTTAAGTATGGTTAATTTATTCCTAGAAGTGATGAAATTTCATAGTAGTTCAAGACAATTTCTCCAGTGAAACTTGCCTTGAGTAATTTTTTCCTCATGTCCCACTTAAATTCCTACATCATCACTCTCAACGAATCTAATCTTTCCAGTTAGACAGTGGGCCACTGAAAAATACGTACTGGCTATGTTTGTCCAAGTTATTTGCAATAGTCTCTTTTTGGGTATATTTTTAGCTTACTAATGAGAATATCCTGCTATAACAGAATCACAGAATGGTGGGGTTGGCAGGGCCCTCTGGAGATCATCTAGTCCAACCCCTGCCAGAGCAGGGTCACCCAGAGCAGGGGGCACAGGAACGCCTCCAGGCGGGTTTGGGATGTCTCCAGNAAGCTGTTCTTTAATTATTACTGTAGGTTCAAAGCAATAGGTTTCAAGGACAAAGTAATGACTCTTTAAGCTGTGAAAGGCTGTAAACGGATCAGGGTACGGTACATACGTTATTTGTTTCTCAAACCTTCTGAATAATCAATTACAGGAAATTCAATTTCAGAAGTGGAAATTGGACTAAGAAGTGTGTTTAAGTGAAAAAAATTTCTAAAAGTTCAGACCAAAACTAAAGTATAAAGAATTTAAAACATCTTATTAATTTATATGGGGGAAAAGAAAACCAGTAATTTTTTTCTTTTAGAAAATTATGTCCATTTTACTTTTGGAGTACAAATTAAAAAAAAAAAAAATCTCTGGAAGAAAACATATGCTATTCTCTGCTCCATGGAAAGATCAACTTTACTCAAACTATTTCTCAGTTAAGTATGGTTAATTTATTCCTAGAAGTGATGAAATTTCATAGTAGTTCAAGACAATTTCTCCAGTGAAACTTGCCTTGAGTAATTTTTTCCTCATGTCCCACTTAAATTCCTACATCATCACTCTCAACGAATCTAATCTTTCCAGTTAGACAGTGGGCCACTGAAAAATACGTACTGGCTATGTTTGTCCAAGTTATTTGCAATAGTCTCTTTTTGGGTATATTTTTAGCTTACTAATGAGAATATCCTGCTATAACAGAATCACAGAATGGTGGGGTTGGCAGGGCCCTCTGGAGATCNCTCTTTCCACAGAGCTGCTCTCCCACAGGTCAAGCTCCACTTGAGCTTTTTCAGAAGCTCCCTGCTCAACCATGCAGGTCTCCTGCGTCCCTTGGCTGATTTCTTGCTCTTAGGGATGCACCGATCCTGAGCTTGGAGAAAGTGGTGTTTGAATACCAACCAGCTCTCTTGAGCTCCTTTGCCTTCCAGAGCCCTAGATGGTATTACACCCTTTATAAAAAAATTAAGATAGATACAAGATCTAATGCCTCACACATACCAATACATTGCCTTATAACAACAGGAAATTGCGTTGTTATGATGTGATTTTTTTCATGGTTCTGTACTATCAATCTTCTCAGCACTTTTATGTGTTTATAAACAATTTAATGTTTTCATTATATGTTCCAATCTAATTCATATCTCCAGCCTCTCATTTTCTCCTCTATCTTGAAATAAGCAACTTGCTTGCCATTTTGCACTTGTTTGGACCTTTATCCATCTCTTGTTTCAAAGAGAACCACGGATGACTCAAACAGCTTCAATCGATTCTCTCAAGTAATTTGGGTGAATTTCTTCCAGATCAGCTGATGTGTAAGCAGCTGATTTAGAAAGAAGTCTCTGTTCTAATCTTTCCCTTTAGTATCACAAGTTCTTTTTCCTTTGCCACTAATGTTAGTTGCTTTAAAATTATCACAGCAGAGCTTTTATTTAAGACTGATGTAGAAATGATATTAACACTCTGACCTTCTAAAAACATCAGCTATCATTTATTTTTCTTCTCATCTGAGAAGCAGGCAAGCTCTTTCCTTCATTTTCCTCTTACTGCTAATGTACTTACAGAATCCGTCCTTTTATTCTTCTATTATTATTATGTGCTTTGCTAGCTGTATCAGGTCTTTTGATGTTTCAGTTCTATTTCTGTGCTGGATTTTTATGTTTACACTCTTACTGCTCCGACTCCTCTTCTATTTTCTATAGACTTCTTTTTCATGTGCAAGTCATTGAGGAACTCATTATTTATCCTTCACTAATCTTTCTGTGCCTTTCTTGTTTTAGAATAGCTTTTGCTTTTAGACTTAATATTTCTTCCTTAAATAACTGCCAACCCCTCCACAAGCTCTTTTCCCCTTAGAGATCGGATTTTACCTAGTGATTTTCTGAGCTTACTGAAACTTCAGCTCTACTTTATTTATTCACTATTATTCTTCTTTTCCAAAAATCATGTATTAGACTTCATTCTCATTCAGGTCTAGTCTATAGGGTCTACTAATTCCTTTGATCACCCGGTCAATTATGTCATTAAATAAAATCCAAACTAATATTACATCACACAGTATCATGTGATTTTCTTGTATTAGAATTTTACATTTCTATAAAATTTGCAAGATGTGTTTGGCTACTCACAGCAGGATAATGTGTCTAATCAATAACAATAGTCCCAGAGTGTCTCATTTATAAGAATTACAATGGTGAATGCGCTTTATCCATGAAAACACCCAAAAGCAAAAGTTTTGAAGATTGAGGAGGCTGGGATGAACTTCCACGATCAAAAGCATCAGCTCTTCTAGTTTCATATTTGTCATGGAAAGAGTTGAAAAGGACAGAATTTCCCACAAACTGTTCCCAGTGAGACATGTACCTTGACAGAACTGACATGTTTCTGTATGCAATTATTTGTGATTTCCGTTCATTTTCTCAGATTCTCTGAATCACAGGCAATCGTATTTGGCTACCAGCGCATTGTTGATTCACTCAGGAACGGCACAAGAGCAATGAATCCATTGATTTTAAGCCATAAACCCTACCAAATAGGTATTTTCCACCTAGAACAAGCAAGCAACATGCAAATCAATTAAAATATGCAAATACTACACTCCATGGTTATGGTAAATGGTTATTTAAGACTATCACCTTAAAAAGCTATTAAAATGATAGTATTTAACTGATCATTTTGTAATATTAAGTTGATCTTTAGTAAATTGTCAGAACTCATAATTAATGTATTTTTAATAAAGGATGTAAACGTAACACAAAAACTACCCAGTACCTTCTTAGTTGAAGTGCAATTTTAGTATCATGCTTGCGACTTAGTGTTGTAATTTTTAGTATGAAAGTCTTGGCTGTAGTGGTGCATTTCCTTCTGTGTTAACGAACACCAACACTAGAATTCAATTAGTAATGACACTAATAGAATCTCATTTGCTCTTACTAGCATGCCCCTCTGAGGACACCAAATGACACTGTCACAAAGAAATACTGTACATATTGATCAAGTTCTTGGGGTGGTATTCCTTTGCAGAGAAGAAATTAGGGAGGAGCATTAACTGTATCTTTTTGTTGCATAAAGAATATGGTAATGATGGTGGAAATGCATGGAATACAGCAAATTCCCATGGATTTGTGTACACTATTCACAACATCGCTTGATTTATTATTTTTTTTCTTCTGCTATATATACAGCTTTAATTTTTCTCTCCTCTTTTTAGAACATCTAAGCATAGTTTGGATCAGGACAGTAATTAATAAGAAAATAATCCTCAGCAGAAAATCTTTGCTGTTTTAATAAACGCTCATTTAGGAAACTCAATCAGTAAAATTTACATCCCAAATGCTGGGATGTAATTACGGTACTTCTCTAAGAATAGACTGATAAGTATGTATAGTGTACTAAACAACTAATAACCCATATGAGAACGTAATCATTTTTGCATTATCAGTACTCAGCTACCTCTCAGACAAGGAAGAGACCTCCTACTACCAACATTACACTCCGAGTAGAATCAGAAATGCTGCTACTGACTCACCATAACCCCCCTCCCGCCTTCTTAAGGAAAACTAGCACCTTCCATCTTGGTGCCCAGGGGGTTACCGAAAGAGTTGGTGTAACACCCAGGAAAGGATAGATGCTACCAAGTTTGAATGTATCAGTGTTAACTGCAGTATTACTGAGAATTGGCAACATGGATTCTTTGGACAACGAATGTTAGTACCATCACAACTTGACTAATAATAAATATTAGATTGCTAATTCTTAAATTAGACTATGAATAAATTCTTGTACCTGTGCATGCTCAGCCTACACTAACTGCACGGAACATCTGTTGTGGTACTCAGCCCCTGACTGCCATCATCCCTTACGTATAACATCCTGGAGTCACCTAGAATTCAGGTTACTCTGCAGGGTTCCAGCAGATGCACTGGGACGGCTGGGGAGGAAGGGGATTCAAAAAGACATGCTGGAACCTGAGATTTGGGGTCACAAGCTGGTACAGGACCAGGTTTGCTTTTCAGAACTTGAATGTGAATTTTTAGATTTTCTATTGTGCTACTGTTTGAAAGATAATGAATACCGCTGCACTCAGAAGAAAGTTCTACTGATAGTAAGATCAGGAATGCAGAAGTAAAAGTTTTAGGAATGGCCTCAAACAGTCCAAAGGGCAGGAGTACAAAACTTTGCAGAAGGAGCAAAAGCAGAAGAGGCTTTTAGTGATTCTGAGAGCGGATGCTCCAGACATGCATTACAGTTATAAAGTCAACAAAGATGTTAGCAAGTCTTTTACTTTGGAATGCAGAAGGTAAGTAGCAAAAGAGGTAGCAAAAAAAAAAAAAAAAAGCTTATGTTATGTGTAAAACATCTAAGTTTTGCTCCAAGAATTGGATCGTATTCTTGCTTTTAGAAGAGATTTCCTATATGATGCTCCCCAAGTCATGGAAATCAAACTTTTCCAAGCTGCACTCAGTCTCTGCTTCTCTAATATAAAAATGACATTAGACTGAATTAGGTGCTGAATGAGATAAAATGAAACTGGCTTAAAATGCACAGGCTATCAAAATGTCAAGTGCTCTGAAAGAGAACAGGCTCTAGATATCTCAAGTGGGGAGACAAAATAAAGAATTTATGCATGGAAGTTTAATTACCACATCTCTGAACTTTTAAAGACTTGCTTTTTCAAAGTTGCTATTCCCTAATGAAAGCTATTTCAGATGTGTGCACATATATACATCTTTGAAAATAACATTTAGAACAGTTATTCTTTGTGGTTAATGTCCATTAACACAGACAGCAGAAAAAAAATTGCAGATCAAAAGAAAGCATGAAATAAGGTAACAATGTTGATTGGTAAAAGGAAAAAACGGCTGTGCCAGATCCTCAGGTACATAAACCACCACTTAATTTGGCTTCCAACAAACTAGTCCAATTAACACAGTTGAGAATCTATACCAAAGACTGGACAGAAAACACATCAGGTAGCACAGTGGAAGTTTTTCTTATTCTACTGCAACAATTACTGGTAAATAGCTAATTGTCTTGTTTCAAAATCATTCCTGTAATGGGTACTAAAATTGCCTTTAGCTGGAGAAGTAAAAGCAACTAATAATTACTGCAAAGCAACCAGGTCCAATACCTGGAACCTAAATTAAAAGAAAATGACCAGCTGGCACCAGCATGAATATCACTGTTTCATCATCACACATCGCTAATGCTACTAAGGGAAAGAGAGTTCAGAAACGCAAGAGGGAAAGGAAGGAAATGTCGCTTTATTTTGTTGCATAAAACAATTAAATACTTAGCAAACTCATCCTAAAAAAAGTAACTGGCTTCTGGTTCAGTCTCATTTTGTGGACTGGTTAAAAAAGGGATGAATAAATTGGGAAGCTGTCCAGGTTTCTCAAATGAAATCTATAGTTTCCATTTCGCAGCATGTGATTCAAGTATCTCGGCCTTACTTTACTTCATCAGTGGAATCCAACTTTGTAATGAACTGCTGGTTTAAAGCGGTGGAAGTTTTACTTTGTTCTTTTTACATCAGCATAAATGTAGAAAGAATTTGCCCCTTATTTGAAGCAAATCTGGTGTACAGACACTTGGATATTGAAATCCACTAGCAGTGTAATTAGGTGTGATTACAAGGTACAAGAGGGGAGATTCTTTAGAGAATGTACTAGAGCTTTTACACTCGCTGCCGCTGGGGCTGACCCCCAGCCCCCTGCAGTCCTCTCTTGTCTGGCAACTGCGAGAGCACTACACTTGTAGTGAGGATCAGCAACTTTCATCCAAAGTTATGTATCCTGGTTTCTGTTTTATTTCACAAATGGATTCTATTAATACTTGGATTAAATCCATGCTTTTTTTTTTTTTTAATTTTTTATTTTAAAAGTACTACCCCTGGAGCCTAGCTGTATTTTTGTGGTATACCCAACCCAGGTAACTCTATTTAGATTCTATGAAAAAGTTGTTTTTTTTTTCTCACATGAACTCTTTCCTCACAAGAACTTCTGTATCTCTGAAAGAAGCCAATAGTGCTTCAATAACTTCTAGTAGATCTAACAGAAGTGATGCACTTGAGAAGACTTACTCCGAAGCTGATTTAATTAGAAAAGGAGAAAAAGACAGCCATCTTATTAAGCAAGACTGTAACACTGAGATTCTTCCTGGCAGAACTAATCTCACACCTTTAGCCACAGACTTTGCTAAATCCAAATGTCTTATGGAAAAAAATAAAAATGACCTTTGTGGTTTCAGACTAGAAAGTGCCCTCTGGCTTGACACGGACTGCTTTCTGAAATGGTTTAGAACTTGTTCTGCTCCATCACTGTTGGCACGTTATGTACCCACAGCACAAGTTTTCAAAGATCATCTAGCTGGACTATGGCTACATTTGGAGGATACTGTAGGCAACTTAAAATGGAACTTTCTGTCAATTATATTGAGTTGCCAAAGGGTAATGTCTCAGAGTAAAACAGGGACAGATTTCAATAGGGGAATGTTATGCCCAGATAATGTGGTTCTGTTAATGCATTTACCTTGTTTAACTACAGGTGAGAAGCATTATTGCCAATGACACAGTAACTTGTGGGAGTATAACACAGGGAAACATCCGCCCACAATCTGAAAATCACATATAACACTCCCTGCTCCACGGTGCTGAACTGGGAATTTTATCCATTAGACTATAAATGTCATCTAATGGGCTCTTTTAAAGAAAGCCTGTTGTGTTACCTCTCTTTTTGCTTCTTATATTATACTACCTACCGCAAAATGCGCTGGTTGTCTGAGATCCTTTACTTGCTTGAATTTCTTAGTTTTCTAAATTCTGTTAATCCACTCATGGCTGTTTTTAAATTTAAAGTTTTGTTACAGTTCTTCCACTTAAAAATAATGAGAAAGACTAGTGTTTATATTAGAGTATTACAATTACATTTCTGCTTCTTTGGGGGACTGTTTCTATGGAACAGCTAATAAACAGCTGCTGTTTCAGTTTTCTGGACTGTAATATCTAGTTGGTGAAACTAATAATTTGAAGTATTTGCACTTCATCAAAATTGGGACTCCTAAACTATAATTTTCCTTCTTCACCTAGAGGCTGGAATTTCCTCATACTTTGCCCATTTCTGGTCACACAGCTACTGGAATGCATCAGAGCATCTGAAAAGAACCTGCTCAATGCACAGCCAGCTGCAGAGACATGAGAATGTACTTCTTTGTGACCTTTCAACTACAAACATTCCTATTCTGAGAAGGATTGCAGTACTAACCAAATAGCCAACACTCAAAAAAAACCCCCTTAAACGGAATAATCATTTGTACTCAAATGTTTAAAACTCGTAGACTTCCCAAATTTTCATAAATGATCATGACATAGTTGAAAAGCTCAAGAAATTGCATGAACAGAAATTCAATCAAAGGCAAAAACCACTCATGGAAATCTCTGTCAGCTGTACCTGGTATTAAACCTCAACCGGGCTAAAAATCCAAACCACATTTGCTGATTGAGATTATTTTGTTCAAATTCTCTTCTTGTATTACTTCAGGCATAGCCAACACGATCAGGCTTTTCCTACAGTAACATCAGGGCTTTTCTCACCTAATTTGAAATGAAGGAACAAATTACCCTCACATTTTCTTCTGGAAGACAGTAAGTTGGGTTATACTGGAGGGGGAGAGTAACACTTGGCAAGGGTTTGCGCAAGTGAATTGTTGCATTGCTGTTCTATTTATCTGCTGCCATTTTTAGAGTAACTGTTAGCTTTTTTCAGGTATTCGTGTAATGTAATATTCTCGTCCCCTGTCTCATCTCAACTCTTAAGATGTTACAAGCTATATAATTACTGTAAGTCTCAAAGACAAGTTCATGGAAAATACCTGATTTTAAAAATACCATATACTTTGTCCCTGCATTATAGTTTTTATCCAATTATAGAAGGCTTCCCTGAATAATTATGGCTACAGCACTGTCTTTAAACTCTGACAACCTCACTATGAAGACTTCTTTTCACCGTTTAAATAACTGGTGTAACAGCATGCTAGTTTGCAAGACAGTAGCATAAACAAGGTTATTTTAAGAACATGGAGATGCTATTGCTCTCAAATCGGGTTAACTTAAATAAATAGTAACTTAATATTTAAAGTAGTCATGGTGTATTTTACAACTCAATTTCCCATAATATGTCATGTTACTGTGCATTTTTTGCACAGTAGCAAGATTTTTGCTTGTACTTTTACCTGCTATTTAGTTCAGAGCTTCTTTAGATGAATCACCAGCTGGTTCCATGAAACTCTGATAGTTTTTCCTTTACTTAGGAAACCAGTTTGTCCTTAGCAATCATGTCTAATGGACACTGGCACTAACTATGAAGAGCGGATTTAGGAATAAGATAACAAAAATCTAAATCTCTAAGCCATTTGTGAATTATAAATAAAGTATAATGCATTATAATAAATTGCCACTCCAAATCCCACTGACCATGCAGATAAGCAAATCCACGTTAGCTTTAAAGTCTCATATAACCCTCAATCAAAAAGGGCCCTTCAGTCAGTGATGGCTGAAACAGATGTGCAGAGCATACTTGTTAAACACACAGATAAAATAATCAAATATATACACAGATTTAAGAATTTTAATGTTTTTTTTTTCAGCTGTAGTGTATTATTTATTCACAATATTTCTGTAAAAACCAAAGTTGGTCCACCTGCAGTAGAAGAACTACCTAATTTACATGGGTGAGAGTGCAACTCTTTGTGCTCATAATTCTGGGTATAACTGCACTCTGACAGAGCAATGAGGCTCTCCTGTTTAAATTGCTTTAAAAGAACTGAATCTCCCTGAGGACAAAAAAGTTACAGCACTGTTAATATATTACTCTGAATTTGTAGAATAATTGAGGAAATCAGATTGTACCTAACCAACTATACTTCAACATGAAAGAACTACTTCAACATGAAAGAACTGGGCACTCAGCTATTATTATTATTAATTTATTTATTATTATTCGTGTGCAAATGATTATAATGTTTCTATTTAGGAGGATTTCAAACACAGATGAATTCACAATTAGCTACGGATAACCTCCTTGCTTTATACAGATAAATGATCCAAAAGCTGTAAGGTGTAATTATAAATATGCTTTGAAAAGGACGGTTTCCACGTACTTTTTATTACATCCACATAAAATACACTTAGTTATTTTTTCACTTGCCCCACAAAAAAAAAGCATGAGGAAGCTGAACTGTAACTACATGTCTAGTGTATGTAAGTCCTGCTCCTAAGCTGAGACTGTACTCCATCAATACAGTATCATTTGATGCTCAAAATAATGCAAGTAATTCTACTCCTTCTACATATTGACTTTGTGGGGCAAGAATTCTGCAAGACTGACTTATCTACCACGGCAAATCAATCAATAGCTTTCCAGAAAGCGCAAGTTAACCACAAAGTTGGCCCTATAAATTCCCTAACAACAGAAACTGATTCTTTGGTACATAAATACTAAATTGCATCCTTGTCTAAGTAACACATTTGCTTTAAAAACTAGTTAGTTTTCTTCCTGCATCATTCAGTCCGTATATATATGTAACTTTTCATCCACTTTTATATTCTGAGCGAGGACAGAGGCCACAGAAGCATCTTGGAGTACAGATGATAATGGTGGGAAGAAGGAAATGAGTTTGAAAACACAAGGACACTAAAGACAGAGGAAGGACTTAACCTTCATTTAGATCAGGTTAAGCTGTGTGTGACTACATACAATAGAGCAAGATTCAGATACTCACTGGAGTAAGAAATACTCAGGGCCACTACTGCATCCTGGTTGAAGAATATCCAATAACTCTCATTTCTTGACTAATAAATAGGAAGTAGCTGGTGCTGCGAATGGAATATAGGCATTTGTGCACGCATACTTTCCTGTGCATTACAATGTCTGTATTGACAGAATGACAGCAGGATTAGTGCAAAGGGTCTTTTTTCTTGTTAAGTTATATTACGCTAAGATAAAAACTATTAGCATGACTCATGTTGATCTTTTTTCTGTATCGTTTTGGGAGCCTTTTCTCAAAAATCTGAGTAATTCAAAATGGAAAATTTGGTGGATGTGTATCTGTGGTTTAGCACATCGTTGGCTTATAATCCAACAAAAATGAATCACTAGTTCCGCTGGCGCTATTAACAACTGAAGCAGTATATAATTATACCAGTTTTAAAATGAAACAGCACTTCAAAGGGTACGGACTGATAGGAAAGGTACAAACTTTGTAAATGGTAAAATAGAGGATAACTTGACCTTTGTATGAAAGTTGGATTTCACTTTAGCCTAATTATGTTGCAAGTCATCTCCTCTCTATGCAGGGTAATTTACTTTAAAAACATGAAAATAGGATGTTTCATCTGAGTGCACGTTGAAACTACATAAACAAAATTTACATCAAGAGCTATCTAAAAGGGCTCAGAACCAGGGCATTTACCTCTTCTATATTCATGATGCAGTTATGACTCACAACAAACTTATCTTACATCATTTAAGCTAACCTGGACAACCTTGCATAAGGACCACCTCTTAGCTGCCTAATCATCGCTTCGTTCGCAGTCTCTTATTGCCATCTAAGCCACTTTTTAAACTTATGCTATTATTAATTCTATACATAAAAATGAGTTCTGGCAATTTCCTGATTTTCCTCTCACCTGCTAAGTAATAATCAGGTTGCGTAAGGTTTCCTATTAAACAGAATTCTTTTAGATGTTCAAACTTTAGAGCTGATTTTAGCACAGGGAGCAGATGTTAATAGCTTCTCATCAGCTTCTTCAGCTTGTTTTCTGCAGCATGGTTCTACTTCAGTATTACATATTCTGCTTCTTTTCCTTTCATTTTTTACTTGAAACTTTTAAAAGAATTTTATTGTCTCTTTGGGAAAATGCTATAGAATTTACTGGAGCTAAACCAAACAGAATTCTAGACGGTTTTAATTATTAAATATTACAAGATATCTTACTGACAGAAGTTTTCAAAACACTAAAGTTAAAAAGACATCTAGATTTCACTTCGAATTGCTGGTATTTTAAAAAGGAACAAACAAATAAAAACAACCCTGTAAGATACATAAATTTTACATTCTACTCTACACATGCATAATTGGGCAATTTTCTGAAGGGGAAAGGAATGCTCACCAGCCCAGCTGTTGAAAATATTTGGGAATGAAGACCAGAATAACTACATCAGAAAAGAAAAAAAACAGGAAACCTGCAAGGCTTGTGGCTTGAGTTCTTTCAAGTTCTCCACCGAAATAGTTACTCGTGCTCTGTGTTGTTTTTATTACGGTTGTACAACTTCAAGCTTATAGATGACTTGTGTCTAATGTAGGCAAAGCAAGAAGTTACCGGCCCCCTAATATCAGCTGGGTTTACAATGGACCTCGATTACTGTTCTGCATGGTGCTCAGCTTCAAGAACGCAATGCTAGAATTCCCGTGGAATCCATTCCTCTTAACATGCACATCTGTCAGCGCAACGCAAGGTTTGCCGCCAATAGATTCAAACCCTCAAATCCTTTTGGCAGGAGACTGCTGTAACTCCCATGTTATACGCACATGGTAACTTGGCCATTTACCACCAGCACCACTCCCTGCCTCCACCAAGCAGGACAGTGGAGAGGACAGGAAGAACAAAAGCAAGAGGAGTTATGCATAGAGACAGACAGCTTAACAGCTGAGGGAAAGCAGAAAAGGAACCAAGCTATACAAAAGCAATCACTCATCACCTCTCACAGTCCAGGCAGTCTACAAGCAAAGGCTACTTTGGAAGCCAAAAAACCCCACCTTCTTTTTCCTCTGCCCCAGTTTTATCGCTGAGCATGATGTTACATGTTATGGAATATGCCCTGGGCCAGTTTGGGTCAGCTGTCCTGGCTGCGTTCCCTCCCAGCTTCTTACCCACTCCCAGCCTTCTCACTGGGGGAAACAGGGGTGGGAAAAAGGGAAAGCCTTGGCACTCTGCAAGCACTGTTCAGCAACAGCCACAAGAGCAGCTTGTTACGAACACTGTTATAGCCACAGATCCAAAACCACAAAGGCTGCTATGAAGAAAGTTAACTCCATCTCAGTCAGACCTAGTACAGTGTAATTCCTTGTTTCCTTGTGAAGTGGCTCACTAAATACATATTATGAAGTGGGTACTACATTTGTAACTTAGCTTTTACAAGAAACATTGATAGTAAATCTAATTTGAATCCCTGCCCCAAAAATAGGTGATGGAAGAGGGTGTGCAAGGGAACTGTGCACTTGAAGGGCAAAGTCCGGTCCAGTAGCTTAGGCATGAGTTTTGCATGTATCTGGGAGTTCTGTGGAGTACAAGTAGAGATACATCTCAGTTGAATATGCAAGGACATTCTCCGTCCTGGTCAGTAGATCTCAGTACGTACTTGGCCACCCACTGCCATGCCTATAACGTCTTTAAATCTGAGCCGTGTCCCAGGAACTAGGTTTTATCCACACTCCCTATAGGATTTGAAAACTGGACTAAACTGTTCTGAATATTGCACATCTCATTTACAAGGGAACTGCACGACTGTCTGCAGACTGAAGATCGTGAATGAGACTGAGAATACCGATGTTACGGATGCGTTCACTTACATTCAGAAAAGAAACGGAATGTATTCCTCATATAAGCAACACATACTTTGTTTTCAACATTGCTCTAAAGAGCGTGTACACCTGTGATGAACACAACTAGCTTGCTAAAGTTAATATTGCAAGAGCAATGGAAGTACTATATGGCAATTCACTTTCTGTTAAAACCTTGTGGTGGAAGAGGCAACTCTATTCTCAACATTACAGAACGTCAGTGTTCAAACAATGAGAATTTAATATAAACACTATTTTTAATTGTTAATCTTTCTGTTTTGAAAAGTTTAATCTTCAAAGAAGTATTATTGTTTGATAGATACCTCTTTTATCTCACTTTCCTATTGAAGTATAATAATTCAATCTACAATCAGTCAACAAATCTATGAAAAAATTAAATGTACTTTGCACAGTGGAACAATAGTGCTTCAGGAATACCAGGAAGGCCTTCAGCTACACAGTAAGTACAGATACATAGCACAGGTAAGGAAGAGGCTTAACCATATTAGGTTCCTGAAAATCGATCATTCTAACACCAGTCCAACAGAACAGTGCCCAACTCTGAACACTGTGGCTACAGGTGTGTAGTTTGAAATTAAACAATACCACATCTTCCCACTTCCAATTATATATATATAAAAATATTCTCTACTTTTTAAGCTGCCTTTTATCTTTCAGCTATTGCGCAGCAAAAAAAAAAATCAACAGTTTAGACAGAATTCTTTTGAATTTGATGGCTTAAACTTCAATTCGAACGTTGATCACTTTGAAGGTGATCAAGTTCCTACAGAACTACTGTTGTCATGATGCACGTAGCATATAATTGCAAATATTAGAATTACCTATTATTAGAATTTACTATGTAATTAGATTATTGAATATTCATATTAGCAAGCAGCTTTAAAGGTCATCCAAAACTCCCTTCTACTTCTTACTGAAAATTTAAAAATTATGAAACAGAAGCGGAGTTTTTTCATGTTTGTTCTTGTACCACATCCTACGATCACCTAACTTCTTTCAGAAAGATGACTTGTAACTTAAGACTGGGTGGAGTTTGTTGTGATAGGATTTGGCTCAAGGTATGTATCATTAACAAGTCAGAGGAAAAATATGCAAGTATCCAGCAAATCAATGGGTGAGATGCAAAGTTTGTTCCACAAAGCAGTGTGTCAAGTATGACAATAACCATATATTTTTGATACGTTACTATGTGGAGTCTTTTCTTTGTCTTTTGCTCACCTGTCTGGCCTAAACTTAAAGTTACAACACAAGTACAACTACAATTTATATATGATTATAAGAGTATGATTCAGAAATAGTGCAAAGTGCAGAGTATAGCATAAAAAATTGTGAATAAATTAGATGGACATTCAGTAGAACAGCATATTCTGCTTCTGTTCCTTTATAATACTGTTGATATAGAGATCAGCAACTGAAAGAGAAGAATGTGTAAGAATTATTTTAAATCTCCGTATCATTACTTCATTGGTACTAAGACTGACTTTATAGACTACCTTAAATAAGCTATTAATAAATTATTTGAAAGAAAATGATATAGGAATTCCATGTTTAAGTTTGTTGCAAATTTTCACAGATATTTTTTATATATAAAACCCTTTAAGTTCAATTAAAGTATGGAAAAATGGGGCAAAAAGGCACCAAAGGAAACCAAATGTACTGTTTTCCCTATGCTTAGGAAACTGAATGCTACACATCTTACGGACCCAACATCCTTCACATGACTTTTCAAATATAATATTTAGATTTTAATTTGCAGTAACACTGGTTATGAATAAAACATTTCCTGTGATATACAACAGTTTTGGGATGGGTTTTTTTAATCATTATTCTGTGTGAAAGCCTTTTCTTTTTTTTTTTTTTTTTCCCCCAGCCCAGCCATTTCCAAGTTGTCAAAAGATGCTTAGTCTCTGGGGTTGCTTTGTCACAGAAGGTAAGATCAAACCAATGAAAAAAATACAATGAGTTTGAACCAGAGGCCAACTCAGCCATGCAGCAATAAAAACAGCAGCAGTTTTTCCGAAGTATCTGACAGGCTTCATTTGTCTCAGAATAGCCTCTGCCATGTCACATGGTCGCACTTTCCCATCATCCTTTCGCTGCGTTGCAGCCCCTCCTTTGTGTGCTGCCACACAAGTATGCAAAGTGGGGGAGAATGCCAAGAGATTTTCAAATGAATATGACTTTTAGGAGAATCTGTAAGTCAAGGACCCCAAGCAGGCATCAATTCCTCTCTCTCTGCCAAAGAGCTGTCACTTCCTTGGAAAGTTAAATTTGTCACGAGGAAAGAAAATTTCACCATAGTCTGTTTAAATAACTTAGGGAGTAGAATCTTTTCCCAGGTGCTTTTTCCACACAAAGCAAATGTATCAATCATTTTATTCTCTGAAATAACAATTTATTATCCATGCAGGAGGCCTTAGATTCAATCTGCACACTGTTCTGGGTGTCGTGTCAGATACTAAAATCTGTCATCAGTCTTTATCAAGGAAATCATTCTGTTCTTGTCATCAGTTTTTATTAATAAGACTATTTATTACTTCAATAATTAATTATGACAAGTAGTCTGCCATTTGGATAATGAATAAATATTGATAAATTGCATGGCTAATACACTGTTGCTGTATAACCAGCTTTGAAAATGTGAAGACCTAAATGGTACTAATACAAATAATTCTAAATTAGGTATCACACAGCTAGAACTGAACATATTATGTTCAACTAAACCAGTGTCTTTTGGACTACACGTAACTTGCAGAGTGGCAGGGCTGTTCAGCTCTGGACATCTTAAAATGGCCTATTTTTTTGAAGCTAACACAAAAATTTAAGTCCGATACTTAAACATTTTAAAAAATCACAATTCATAAAAAAAGATGCTTGAATGTATTACATTCCAAGATTAAACTGAAATAGAAGACCTTGTTCCATTCCCCATCCCCTCCTATTTGAAACTTCTCTCATTTCTCTGTTGACAGAAAATATGGAGCTACTCTGGGCAACTAAATCTAAGTGTCACATGAACCCAGCTTACATCGCTCTTGTCACAGGCTGTAAATAAACATAAAATCTCTAGGTTTTTAATCTAAAACTGTTTTTGGAAAATGCACTGCCTCCTTCCCATGGAATAATCACAGAACGTAAATGAAAGCATTTACAAATTCAAAATGTTGGTAAAATCTCAGCCTATTTTGAAAATACTGAACTTTGTGCTGTCTAGAAAAGGCTGAAGGGACTGAAGTATTACAGACAGGCTGCTCTTCTGTACTACAAAACTCTCCACGGCAAACCTGGACGATTGTTACACAGTACATCCTCTCACCATACAATCCATCTAATGAAACCATCAGCTATGGAAGTGGACTATTAAGCAATACAACCACTTGCAATTTTTTTCCCTATTTTTTATATGAGGAAATTACACTTATTCCTGTAAATTATCTGAGCCACAAATTAACGTAACAGCAATACTGCAATAATAGATGCTTAAGATCTCTACTGTATAAATTTACATCTCGAAAGAAAATGCCAAACAAACCTGAGTATATAATGTAATCTACAACTCATTACTACAAGTGAAAAAAATAGTCTGAATACCTATTGAATGGTTATATATTTATATATCCTTTAATATATTATGCTAGTGAAGAGACTGAGAGCATCATTAGCCAATACTTATCAGATAAAAAAAATTATTAACATATTGGATAAAATTATCTATGATTTATCTAGAAAAAGAATCACTAGAACCTAAGCAAAGGGCAGCCTTTATCCTACAGCATAACAGAACTGTATTAAAATATCCACAGTTAATTATGCAATCATTTTTTTCATAGGAGAACTGTGAATACGTAAGAATTGAATTAAAACTTCACAGAAACTTTGAAAATTAAGTAACATTGCAATTTTTGTAATTATTTAACACCACTGAGTTTACTTTTTTTGCTTAACATTAAGTCTGGAGCACTCATCTTGGACAAGCCAAGTAGATTACTTCACATATAGAAAAAAACAAATTAAAATGAAATTAAAATTAAAATGAAATTAAAATGCAAATTAAAAACATGTCAGGAAGGCAGTTTATAAATTAGATGCTGAATTAGGAAAAGATTCAGGGCATAGGTTCAAATCTGTGCCCCTAAACTTTCTCTTTCTCAACTATCTGCATGCTCTCCTTTCTCAGCTGCAAGAAATAAAGTACTTACAGCCTTCAAGACAGAGATGTTCTAGATCATTAACAGCATCCTTTCACAGTATTTCATCCTCCTCCACTTTTCTGTCACTAACATTGTTACATGAGATTGGGAGGTAGGCAACCACAGAACATTTCATTCTCAAATTATCATCAGTTTGACATGCCCATGTTCTCCACTTGAGACGTAAAGCATATGCTGCACCAAAAGCATAGCAGACAAACCGCCCAGACTGAAAATCATTCCCTGTAATTTACTGGAGAATTCTATGACTGCTTGGATTTTTTCCTACCTCTTTTTTTCTCAGATCTGTGTACTTTAAGTTGTGGAGCAGTTGCAAAGACTACAAGCAACAAGAACGTTTATAGACCTAGAACTGAAAGAATAGCTTGAACAGGTTCAGTTTATTCTAAAAGAAAAGCATTACTAATCTTTAAATGCAAAAAAAAAAAATACTACAAGGAGAAAGAAACTGGAATGAGNCCTTGGTAGGTTTTCTAGTCCCTGTAAAGAGAGATCTTTTAATGGAGTGATGTTCCAACAGCTGTTCAGGAATGAACGAAGCACAGCTGAGCCTGCCATTCAGCAAACAATATACAGAAGAAACTTTTCAGGTTTTTATCAGCTGTGTGGCTGATAAAAGAGAAGAATGAGTATGAGACATTTCACAGTGTATTGGCTAAAATGCAATGCTATAAAGACAGAACTATTACACAGGCAAAATCAGATAACCTTGTAATAGAATATAAATCTATTTCTCCAAGGAATGAAGTATCCTAATGTCTCTCTTTCACAGCACTATAGTATAATCTTTTTACAAGTGGAGTTTGTAGTCAAATAGAAAGTAAAAATGTATTTAATAAAAAGATTAATCTTTATCAACATAAGTTATTTAAAATTCAACGATTTCATTATTTGAAATATATCATACATAAGGCAATGACACCACATTTAATTCTGAACTAAAAATATTATAGCCTCAGACTTCTAAACAGACGTGATGTGAAAACTGTGTAAAGTTAACCTTAGCTCAGTTAGTCAAGTGCTCATTCTCTTACCAGTCCTTCACACATCTATTTCTATCATCATCACATTATCAGAATTAAAACATAGCATCATAAACTGCCAAATAAACAGGCATTGAAAAGCCAACGAGTACATGTTTTGAATATACCAGTATACCTTAACACAAAATGACATTTCTTAACCGCTCTGCAGGGATATGCAGTATACGGCACACTGGTTTGGGGTGTGATCTCATTGATCCTTTCAAGAGAGGCTGAGTTGGAAAAAAATACTCCAGGAGATTTAATGCTACAGATGCAGAATAAGATGACCTTTTCCTTACTGAGCTTATCAGCGCTGCTTTAAAGTTATGTTACTCAGAAGTTATGCCACATAAACTGAATAATTTCAAACTCAGAATATTTTCATTGCCTAAATTTCAAATTCGGGAACCTGAAATGTAGGGGAGTATAAGGTAGTTACAATTCTGAAATGTTTCCAGACTTGAACCATATCAATTTAATTTATTAATTAAGACAAAATTACCATGCAAAATAAATCATACATATTTTCTATGGCAGCCTTCCCAGATCATACATAAATTGTTCTATATCGAGACTAGCTGAGACGGCTCTGTGAAAATAACAATGCATACTGCTTTTCAAAATGGTGGAGGTGACACATGAAAAACAACTGCTTTAAAAAAAGGCAGTCCATGAAAAAATTCTAACTGTATTCCAAAATGTCACTATTCTGAATTATGTTAGAGGTGAAATATACTCTTTCTTTTCATATTATAAAAATTTACCTATGCTCTCATTTTATGGCAATAAATACAGCCCCTTCCTATCCTTAAAACTCTTCAGTGGCAATCTCAGAGGGAACTACTTAAGAGTCATATGAATAGATAAACTGAATTGTAAAATACTATAGATAATGTCTTGCTGTAGGACAACCTACCCCCTGGTATTATCTACTGTATTGCTTGGAGTATATCAGAATATGAGACAGTGAAATAAATGTTTTATTGGCATGTAGTAGTACTTATCACTATTATGTGTTGTTTGTAACATACAATGGGCAGTTGTTAAAATTACAGATATGTTTTTCCCCAATTAAACTTCTGCCTTAACAACTGGGTTTTTTTGCCAGTTTTCTATAGTTTGTTCTCAAGGTGAGATATGATGTGTTTTAGCACTCAAAGATACATTCACAGGCAAGCTTTAAGACTAAAAATAGGGTTTACAATAGAAAGTCTGACATAATCTAAAAAGTGGAGTTGTGTGTGTGGCATTATAATGGGGGCAAATAAGCAGTACATCAGTAACATGACAACAATAATAACAACTTTCACTTCTTCTAAAGACTTAGCATCTACTATGGCATCCCAAAGCACTTAGCCTTAGGATCACAAAGAGCTAAAAGGTTTACAACATTAGGAGGAGTATAAAAATAAAATTGTATGAAAATGCAGTTTAAATTGGGGGGGGGGGAAGGGCAAGAAGCAAAGATATAAACATATTAAGAAGTCAATCTCACTGTTCTTATGTTCTTATAACAAAATATTTTCATACAGAAACCATTGTATGATACTGTATCACATGCAGTGGTGCCTGAAATGCTTTTTAGCAGCGGCAGTCTCAAGAGAAAGTTCGTAGCAGTTGTGTGTATGTCTGCATCCATGCGTGGGCATGCGCACGGGTTTCTGACACAGAGGGAACAACACTGTAAAACATTCACTATCAAGGTACTACCACCAGAATGAGAAGATATAGTTGTTTGTACGTTGGAAGACTGACCATTAACTTGTGAAGGACCCTGTAATTTTCTCCTACTCATCCCTTTTGCACTAAGCCTCACTTGACTCACGCCTACCTCTGTAAGCTTGGGGACAGCCAGCAAAATCCCTTGTGAAGGCTACAGAGCATCTGCACAAATGCTTACACACTGAAATGTGTTTGAGCATTAGCAAATATAAATTTAATTACTTACCTATGAAGACTTGCTATATGTGATCATCTTTACTCCCTTTTGTTCCATTGCATACTCAGAGCAAAGCTGCCATCCTTGAAGACACTATTATTAGGACAGAATGATACAAGACTATGAGGAAGCTTATAAAACCTTGATCCAAAAAACCCACTATTGCCAAGGTGAAAGCTGTCCTCACTGTATATTGGAAAACTAATTCTAGAACTGAGTAGGAAAATGCTAAGCAGAGAATGACAGACTTCACTGAAGGCAAAATAAAATAGTGAAAGAACAGCTTCAAAAAAAGTACAAATTCATTCATATCAGTTTAGAAAATACCACGAAAGTAAAAAGATGATAAAGGAAGACTTCCAGGGCATTGTATGATACACAGAATGTAACAAATTTACAAAACTTGTTAAATACTATTGCATAGCTTTAGGCTTTTTTTCTTAATATTTATGTTGAATTAAACTTATTCTTATCAACAATATCATTATTGTATGTTTTGTATGTCAGGTTTTTTATATGTATGTTTTATATAGGTTTTATATAAAAATTTTGAATTGGACTTCCCTCAACATTAACTTGTCGAAATCTCAGTCAGCAAAATAAAATCTAAAGTTTCACTGCTATGTATATCTGAACTAGCATGTTTACAGAACTTCACCGTCTATATCTAAGTATGGAATACACACTTTTGAAAGAGAAAAGTACTTCGGATTTGCCAGCTCCTCAAAAATTTCCCGTATGAGGTCTATTTTTCTGGTATTAGCAGATATTCTTTACTGTATAGTGTATGTGTGTGCATGCGCGTGTACAAACACATGAACAGAAAAAGAAAGAATTAGAACTTACTACTAGGCTATAACTCTCTTCTATTTACTTAAACCAGAAAAGATCTGTGCAACCCACGGCTACATAATCTTTTGATATACTACTATCTATGACAATGTCAGAGCTGTCAGACAGCTGAAACATGTCCACAGACAGAAAAAAACAAATTGCTGACCTAAGCACCATTTCTAGGTCCTGAACCACGGCTTTTTCAACATGAATCTAACTTATTACAACATTTGTTGACTGACCCACCATGCTGGTCCAAGCATTACTGTTAGCTAGGAAATTAAAGTTGACAGAGTTTATTCTGAGAACTGATTAATTAAATGCCTTTCCTGGCAGATCCATTAATATCAACACAGCATGGTATATATATTGACACAGTGAGAGAAATTGCTTTCAACAATAGAGCTCTGTTGACAAAACAGTGTAACGTTTGGACCATTAGTAACAGTACATGAATCCATCTTCTCTATCAGTTGTGGTTTTGCTGACAAAAACCTTCAGCAACAATACAAAAAAAGGGCAGGGAAAATACAAAATAAGCCCACGTGAATTATACATTTAATACATCATTTTTAAGTAAACATTGTGAACAGAAAAGAATTCATGAAAGCCAACAGTCTCTGCACAGGAAAAGACGGAAGTGAGGGGGAAAAAAAATAAAAATAATTCTTCTGATGAAGCAATCAGCTGAAATTAACTTTGTTAATTAAAAAAAAAAAGTTGCAAAAAGATGAAAATATGTAAGGAAAACTAAAATTCTAAAATCCAACCTTTATTGTGAGAAACATAAGAAGGATGATCAAGGAAAGCTGTCACCACAATTTTGTTTTGTGTCTTCTGTTGCTGGTCGATTTTATTACCCACAGCCTAGAACTGCAGATAAAGAATTCTCTTTAAAATATGGTTAATAAATGTACTTTTTTTTAAACCACATAGATATACCTCCAAAATATCTTGAAACAAATATCCTCATTTCTTGGCCATGCTCTTCACTGGACACAGCTATCCTGATTCAAATTACTTGTATGCCTGACTCCTTCTACCATTTAACGAATGAAACTCCCATCCTTACAAACTCTTGAAGATAACGAGACCCCAAGCAGGTCACCAGAAGTAGGGTCAAATATGAGACTTCTGCACTAAAAAGCATGAAGTATCACAGCCTGGGGAAAAGTTGATGAAAACGTCTTTTCACCAACCCCTTAATAGGCCCAGTGACACACAGGCAACCCAGTCACCTCTAGAGAGAACAAACCACAGTGACTATGTGTGGGTTTATGTAGAATGATCAGACTGGAAACCTGCATCTTGGTTCACGTATAACCCACCTCCTAAAATTCTTCCTCTCCCACCCTCTCTATTTAAGGGGAAAAAATAAAATATGTATATAAATACACAGGAAAAATACACAGAAAAAACTTTAGTTGTAACCTTAGCAATGATATTATTTCTACTTGCTTCATGTTTAAATTTCTCCTGTAATATATGTTCAGATGGTAAATTTATAGCTACATACATGTATGTACACACGGAAACTTTTTTATTTAGCTGCCTGACAAGTTGAAGTGAATATTTAAGCAAAGAAGCAAGAATTCTAAGAGATAAAGATGATTGAGGACACATAGCAAAGAACTAAAAATATATTCATAAATCAGTAGGTCCATCCAAACAGTTTTTTGCCTCATGCTTTTGCAGAGCATCCTCAACAGCATCTGACATGAAGGGTATCTTGTGTTCAATCAGTTTTACTTCAAAAGGTAAGTCCTAAATATACGTGTCCATGTTACAGAATGCATTACTTACACACGTCAGTACGTATGCAGCGTGTTCTTTGTGAGTGTGACCACTAGAGCAGATGAAGCAAGAGAAGGCTGAAGCTGAGATGCAACAGATTCACTGCTCAGCTCTGAGATGAGATGACACAAACCCAGTGGAAGTGGCCAGCTGGACGCTCACCTATGAGAAACCTCTGGCGGCTCCGAGCTGGCACAGGAGCCAGCGTTCCTAGTCCCGTTAGGAAGAGTATGTTGGAGGGCAGTAGAAAGAAACAAGAAAAAGCCACAGTAGCAGCATCTCTACTAACCTTTACTAGATTATTGACTGTTGGGAAGCAAAGCCTGAGAATTTTCCCTAAAGACACTTTGATCTTATTGTAGGCTATACCTGGACAGTATGAGTCCTGAGAAAAAAATACCTCAAATTATTTCTTTATTATTTTTTGATCCTGGTCAGTGTTTTCTAAGTGCCTTAGAAATTCACATCAGGATTCTTTAACCATTAAAAGAGCTCATACAGGAAAACGTCGGTATTTTAGTGATATGGAGAAATACTATATATAATGCTATCTAATATGAAAATACATATGAACAGAGAATATTTAGGGAGCATGTCAGTTGTATTTCCTGTTGTTAAACTAGTCTAGAAAGAAATCAAAATACAATCGCTCAAGTCCTCTTTTACTGTAACTGAGGTATTTACAGAAACTGTGTATCTGCATCAAAAATTTTAACCAAGGATATTTCTTAACAGAATTTAAAGTATATTCAACAGAACTGATTTATTATTTTATTTATTTTAAAAGATGATAGGACTACAATTCTACTACTTGTTTCTCCACTTACATGTGCTATTCTTCAGTAGAATAAATAAATAATAGCCTTTCCTTTTCCATCTTCCAGGTTCCATTCTTACACAAGCCATATGAATAATTAAAGAGTTTGGCTGCTTAGCTGCTCTCTGATATACTACTAAGCTTTTTCTTTCTACTTTTGATGTTGTTTATACTGTTGACATCTTAGTGGCAAATAAACTATTTCATTTAATTCATACACTAAAACAGAGGAATTATCTTCTTCCCTGTTATAAACTGGCTTCAGCGAATACGTCACCATGGAATGGACAAGTATTCACCTAGTTCTATTCGTCTTAAATTTTACCGTGGAAGTCAATTATGTTTCCTTCCAAAATGACAGTGTATTGGTAGAGGAATGAAAATCACCTTGCAGCAATAATTATTGAACTGATTTTTGATGACCTGCATTACTGAAACGCTGTAAACCTGAGGGATGCACAGCTGCAAGGGTGGATACTGAAGCTGAGTGAGATTCGTGCACGGTCCTCTGGTGCTTTTTGATGAGTTACATAAATGAATGAAGAGGGCTGATGTTCTCCATGCACTTCCTAGCACTCCTACAACGACTTCCCCCATTATCAGCACAGATCAGTTTATCTTAGTACATCCACTGTCTCAATTAGGACTTTCAGAACATTTAGAAATTCTCAGAAACATAGTCACAGAATGCTGGAACTGCGTGACTTGGTTAAGCACCGGTAGAATAATGTTTTTAATCAATCAAGAAAGAAACAGAAACTTACAAATACAGTAAACGTATAACTCTTCCCTCACTTTGCACATCAACTTGAAGGCCGTGCTTCAGGCGTTGTGAACTGTCATTGATAACAGAGGCAGTGTTCTTCACCCCAGCACAATCATATTGCTTCTGACAGCGCAGCACTAGACACATGGAATCTGTCTCTCAAAAATACTATTTTTTTGTGGATATCCAGCTTCAGTTTACTCCTCAGGATTTACCCTCCCTGAGAAACCGAGGCCAGTAATGCTGGAAGCCCACAGACAGTTTTACATGTCAGCCTGTTCCACGCTGAACAGTTCTTAACAGGGCTTGGGTACTGCCACACTACTATCAAAAACATTTTAAAGACTTTTATGTCCAATTTCCTCACAATCTCATGACATTGTAGGAACGGATTAAGCGTTTGCATAATACCAGCAATTTATATGTATTTCTCCACAATTCAGCACATTTATTAGAATTCCATTCTCATGCTTGTGATAAAAGATTTTTAAACTTCCTAACAGTCAAAATGCTGCTTTTCACCAATGGGGAAGCCTAATCAAGAAGGTACTGAGAGCTTCCCTGAATGGCATCAATTCTTAAAGCAATCAGCAGCAAAGAGAGGTGCTCAGCACCTCAAGAAACCAGGCTATGGCAACAAATTATTAAGATGTGCCATGTGATGCTTGAACAGACAGATTTTGCTGTTCATTTCAAGGTTCCTTGGCTATTTAACACACAGACACACCACAGGCAGAGTTGCAAGAACTCGCCAGCTCCAAAATTCAGACTACGTGCGAGTGCCTAAAACTGGACATGTAATTAGGGCCATGTCTCAGAACTTCAGGCTTCCTAAGTATTTTGTCAATTGTTACAGTTAGTACCCCTAGGCAATTGCTGATGTTAACAGTATGAAGATTTAAATTGGATAATTGCAGGCACAGAAAACTCACATCTCCCCTTCTTTGTTCTGAAAAAGTGGGTTGGAAAACTTAACAGAATAAGGCTTCCCAGAGTTCTACTCTGCATTTCAGAAAAAGACCTTTTGAACAATACAGTCTGGTGGGATTTGGGTGCTTCTACAGTTCTGTGTCCCTATTAAAAGTACAGAGATGAACTACAGTTATGAAGATCACGTATTTTTAAGAGATAACCGATTGTTCCTTAAAAAATGGCTTAACATATAGTCCAAATTTTAGATGAGAGCTGTTCTTTTGTTTGAATCAGTTAAGCTGTACAAAAGTTGGTATCTCACAAGATACTCTGGAAACTTCTACAACTTTGTAGATAGGTAACAAAACAATCTTTCAACAATGGAGCTAGAAACAGTAATCAGATTTCCAAAGTTACTCTTCTTCAATTCAAACCTCACTGCAACATGCTATCAAAGAAATGAAAAAAAAAAAAAAAAATGGATATTTTGGAACAAAGTGATAATTTTTAAAAATTTGATTCAATTTCCCTTCAGTGCAAGTTTGACACGTAAAAGACAGTCCGTCCCAAATCCAGCAAAACTCAGTGAGAAAGACATGGAACGAAGCCAGAACATGTTTCGTTTCCTACCATTTCCTACTAAATCAGAACAACTCAGTATTTCTATTCCTGCACTGTTTAGTTATTATTCATATATGCAGTTTTAGTTTACTAATTATTTAAATGTTTAATGATGGTCATTTTAGGTATTTATCTGGGTAAAATAAGCTCCCATATGCAACCAATATAAAATCCCTACTTAGTATCCTGATTAGTACCAAAATCTATGTAACTTATCCTTGACTCAGCATCGTAAGATTTCTCGCCTCCTGGATGTACTTTGAATTCTCCACTAACTGGGCAAGAACTCTGTCTTTGACTAGGCACCTAAAACAGCTAAGGCTGGCTGAGAAGGTTCCTGTGTTGCGTTGACAATAGTATCAGGAACATCAGTAAACTACACATTAATGTTAAACTAGAAATGAGATTAAGTAAATCAAGCATAGAATAATTGCTTAGAACTAACTCTGTAGAGGCCATACATCCCCTTTGCTCCAGGAGGTGCTGGCTTGTTACGATCCCTGTGAGAAAGGTACTCAGGCTCTGCAAAGTCTCAGTTAGAGTGCCTTTTACTGGAGCCAATACTCCAAAGAAAGATACGATAGTATGTATGATTTTGCAGATGCTGGGAGTCTCAAGCCGCATGGCATCGAAGGGGCCCCCTGCCAGGGTGCAGCATGCCATGCAGATCCTGTCTGGGCAAAGGTTACCCCATTTTCGTATTTATGTTCTTACAGCATTTTCTTAGAATAAAACAATTCTGTTTGTTTCTACTGCCAAACAAAAAGGATATCCAGGTGAGAACTTCTTACTGCGCTTGTAGATAGAGGCAGGGACACTGGTGTAATCACCAGTACTGAGTGGAAGCCTAAAGGCTCCGCTTTTACACTTAGCTGGCTAAATTCATCTTGCAGCCAAGGGATGCGCGCAGACCAGCCCAGGTCTGGAAGGCCAAGACCCCCGGCTAAACTTGGATTGCTGCATCCCCAAGGCAAGGTGCTCTTCCTGTTTGGATCACTACAACTGCTATACCACAGAGACCATCACCTTGTTTCTAGCAACATACAATCCTGAAAACTCTCTCTGAACCTGATAAACAAAATGCCTTTTTAAAATATGAATTTTAAATACAATGTGCTGGGGCACTTTTTTTAGTGTACAATCTATCAAATTAAGTTAACTTACTTTTTATTCAAGTCATCACATACTTGCCTTTTTTTCATCATTGCTGTATCATTTCTTTTTTTATTAAGGACATCTAATTTCTCCCTTCCTGCTTAGGTTGTACCTTCATTGTTTTACAATACATAGCACACAAAAATATGACCAGAGATAAGCACATACCAAAGACTCAATTCATACTCCCCTAAAGAATACAGAAACACAAAATAACTTCAAAAGAATATAAAGAAAAGCCAAGGTTTTGGTGTGCTGACAAGGAAAATGCATAAGTGATTGAGGACGAATGGTAAAAGAGAAGAAGTAGAGGAGTCAGACTAGCACATACCTTCTCTAACATTTATAAAATCTGGTTCATATACACAGTAGCATGGGCAGTAAAGTGGAACTCAGGAGACTGATTTCTCCTCTTTAACCTGACCTTCTTTGATTAAGATTTTCCATCTGTAAAATGGGCTGATGACAATAAACTTCCATTCAATGTACACTGGGAGCTGCTGAAAAAAAACCTGCTATGATAACAGCCAGGCATTATTTATTTACTTCTAGCTTAGACGAAAGAAAAAAAGAAATTATTCTCAAATCACTGCAAGTGACACAGTTGTGAGGTAAGATTTTAGATTTCCTAATGCTTCAAACTGACTAAAGAGAGAGAGTAGACAAGTACTAAGATAATAGTTAAATGAAAGGAAAAAAAGAATTTGTCAGATTTGTCAGGTATCTTTGGAGTTTTCTTTATATGACTTCAAAATGAAAACTTATTTCTAATTAAAATATAATGTAGACCAAATAGCTAAACAACCCTGAACTATTTCAGAACAGAATTCATATTCAATTTTGAGCACCCAAAGGTACTAACAACTGATGGTGCTATATGCTATATAAGGATACTCTTACAATCCTAAAATGCTTAATTACTATGGTTATGTCTTTATCCCACGACAGACAGCATTTCTATAAAAAGAGGTCTTTTTTGTGTGTAACAAATAAGAATGTGAATAGCTTTAAATGTCACAGTAATTTGGGAAAGTAGATGTAAATTGCTGAAGTTCATTGTACTTCTAAAGGAATTCAGTGATCATTAAAATAAAAAGCTTTCAATTTTTCAAAACAAAAAGAACAGGAAATCCATTCTCTCATTCCTTTCACATAATTTTCATATGTTTATAGCTAATGTTGAGTTTCTCCTATAATAAAATTATGTCTGAAATAGATAAGCAAATAAAAGCAGAGAAAATATTTTTCTCAGGAGTATTACAGCGCTGTACATTAATGCTGTATTATGGGAATGAGAAAAGATGGAATTCAGGCTCTGTTTATTCTAATTACCTGAATTTCTCACTCTTTACACTAATCCATTAATATTTCCATGATTTTTAAAGGTGTGGTAAGCCAATCATTTATTTCCTCAGCTTCTTAAGGAAATCTGTCACCTTGCATAAAATCATTAACCAGAGAATTAGAGGGAGCTAAAGACAATCAGGCAAGATGGTCCAATTGTTTTTCCTTCATGGACCAAGTCAGTTGCTGATTTCCCCTGCCTTAATTTTTTTTATTTCTGACTTTATACTAGTTTATCATTATAATGTGTGTTTGGAAGGCCAGAAGAGTCACTGGTCTAACAGCCATTGACCTGCTAATAGGAATACAGTTTAAAGGTGAAAGCGTCAGTCAATTTAAATAGTTTTCAATAACAATTAACACTCAAATATGAATTAACAACTGATCAGACACAGACCTTTCAGAACTGAAGCATCAACCTACAGGCTCTGCAGTGAAAACGGTATTACAGGTACAGAGAAACTGTCTTATTAATACGTGACCCTGGTTCCGCCTTCTGACTATTCCCTCTTTATGTCTGAGTTTTGACAGGAGCCCCTTGTTCATCCATGCAGCCCTCCTGGCATTCTTGTCCAGCTTGCTGCTGGTTGGGATCAACTGCTCCTAAACTTCAACTGGGAAAAATCCAGAACTTCCAAAATAATAACGCTGAGGCCAGGAGACCTGCCAAGCTCATTAATTACATCTAACAACCTATCTACAAATACAATGAGTTTAATTTTCTTGTCAAAAGTAGCACGTTGGCAACATCCAAATTACACAGAAAATGGATTGCGTAAGCAGCGTAGACCGGCGATAGGGCTGAGCTTTACACCAGTACCTGCTGCTTACACAAGTTTCTTACCAGAACAAATGCCATGAGAGAATGAAGAGTTCTGCTTGCTAGCACACAAATCGGAAAAAGGGAGATAAATTTACCAGTCTAAATCATTCCTTGAAGATTAAGATATCAAGTCTAAATCCAAATTAGATTCTTGTAGTCTTTCAGAAAAGAAGGAAAACCTTCCTCTTACTCAGCAGAACTGGGAGCTTTTTCAGTGGTTGGGAGGACACTATTACTGTACACAGGAATTTGTGACTAACGAGCTTCCTCTGAGTACAAGAAGTATTTATTTTTGCTCTTGCCTAACAGAAGTGGTTCACCTATAAAATACTGGTAAATAAGTTTCTGTATCTATAGTGAACATTTTTCTCATGAGTGCCATCTGACAACATGAAGTAGCAACAGAAGAATTGTTATTATGTTTAAGTATCACTTGTACCTATTTCAATTCCAAAGGCACCTTTAGGATATCTATTTGAATCAGTAACGATCATGAAGTTTGAATACAATTCCTTGCTGAAGTTCTACAGAAGACAAATCAGGATCAAGAGAATCATAGAATCGCTGAGGTTGGAAGGGACATTTAAGACCGTCAAGTCCAACCATTAAACCCCCTGACAAAAACCACTTCTAAACCATGTCCGTAAGTACCCTACATCGACCCTTTTCTTAAACACCTCCAGGGATGGGGAATCCACCACCTCCCTGGGCAGCCTATTCCAATGTTTAATAACCCTTTCAGTGAAAAAATGTTTCCTGATCTCCAATCTAAACCTGCCCTGACACAACTTGGACCCGTTTTCTCTTGTCCTATCCCTTGTCACCAGGGAGGTCAGCCTTCATCTCTCTAAAACCTCCTTCCAGGGAGTTGTAGAGGGTGATGAGGTCTTCCCTCAGCCTCCTCTTCTCCAGGCTGAACAACCCCAGTTCCCTCAGTCGTTCCTCGTAAGGTTTGTCCTCCAGACCCCTCACCAGCTTCATAGCCCTTCTCTGGACACGCTCCAACACCTCAATGTCCCTCTTGTAGTGAGGAGCTTTTTACGAAAAAGTAAAAGTAAAACCAACTAATTGCTTGGCTTTGACTGTGTTACTATATTTGCTCAAAAAAGGAATGCTTACCTTCTGCAGTACTGTCACTTTAAAACAGACCCTTAGTAGCATGTGTTTTTGTATGAGAATAATACATTAAATTAATAACCACATTACAATCACACAGATTTAAAATATTGCTTACCCATGGCACTAAAAGGATTCCTTTCATCTTGAAAGAATATTTAAAAATTAAAATATGATTTCACAAGCATTAATCTGTTTCTTGTGCAGGCCCATAAGGCACATTCTGAGTGCATTAATGCATCCCTGAGCTGGTGGTTTATATGATAAGATGAGGTTATAATGAGCCACTTCCTAACAATACAATGTACTTGTGTGTTATTGCTATGTATCTTTGCTTGGGAGCAATTTGGAACTCTCATAAAAGAAATAGCTATCACCAACATAAAATAAAACAAAGTATAAAGTTTTATACTGTTAACCTTTACAGATTATGATTTGTATCATATTTATTGCACATACAGCCTCTGTTTCCTTAGCAAAAATTAGTTTAAGTCACATGCTCCTTCATAAAACACTCCACTTCAGAATCTTCCAGCAAGTGAAGATCTTCCTGAGAAAAAAAAACCAACAACCTTGTACTTTATAATGCATGCTTGCTTTTGGGACCTCAGCAGTCTTTTCACCAATTAAGTGGTACAGATGAGACTTCACATCAGCTTCATAAGAACTTTATTGGCCATTTGGAGCTGTGTTAAGGCTCCCCTACAGTTGAAATGATTCTGCATCTACCTAGTGCAGCTATCCACATCTTAGCATAAAAGTCTGAATATTTTAATGATCTGATGTACTAGGAACTGTAACAATGTCCCTGTGACTACTGTCACAAGTTGTACTGTCACAAATAAGGGCCTCTAAACTACATTGTTTTTTAAAGCATACAGCTACTGCGCTAAGGCATCAGACTGCAAAATACAATCCTTTCCCTTAAATAGTGCACCATTCCTTCATATTCTTTTAACAGAAATTAAAGTACTTGTGATGTACAGCAGCAAAAACTGGTTTTATTTGCTGCTTTACCAAGAGCTTCCAGTAGGAAACATGCATTCCAGAACTAATAGCATTTACTGGTTTTGCTGACACAGAAACATGAGGTTTTGGTCATTCTACACCAGAAACATTATATTCAAAATAATAGTATCACTATGCCATCACAATTGCTTTTCAAGTCCCCTCACTATAAACTATTTTTATCTTTACGTCTCATTGTCCAAGACGTATGAAACTGAACTGAATGCGTAACTGTTATTAATAAGAAAGTTTTAATACACCTAGTCTTACTTTAAAGAGGCTTACACAAATCATTATTGCTACACCTCCTGAAACGACCTAGTCTGTAATTGCAAAAGAGACAGAGATTTAGAAAAGAAATGCAAGACAAGGTAGGAGTAAACTCTTCTCATCTCTAATGCCATCTGCTATCAATACAAGAGTAAACCACTCTTATGCAAGTCTTGTACACTCACATAACTCTAAAACCTGCAGAAAATGTATTGTGTTCTCCATTTTATATTAATTACTGTGCACAGGGGCTATAGAAAGTAAAGGTGATACAGAAGGGAAGTAGAGAAATACATGCAAGCTGTGCAGCGCTTCCATTGCAAATGGCAGAAACTCTTCTTACTAGAAATTCTCCTGACCTCGGTACAAAGTCACCAGATCATACTGTTTGTTAACAACTCTGTACAATGACTTCACACCCACAGCACGTGCTCGGGCTCCTATCTCCCAATTAGTCTCCAAAGGGGAGTGGAGGGGAACACTTTAATTTTTACAGTATAGAAAGATTACAGGGACGTTCATTTTTCAGTTTACATTTACTATTCCTGGATGAAACCTATGCCACCTTTTATAGCTCTCATGCTGTAGACTATGCTTAGCTGTAGGTTATTCAGGATAAGTCTTCCAGCAAGGCAGAGCTCTCCACTACAAGCAGCAACTGCTTGTTACCATGAGTACTAGATTTTACGTGCTTTCCTAAATTTTGAATCCACCTTCAAATGATGACTGAATCCTTATCACTGCCACTGCTTCAGGTTTCATATATTTAAATATGTATTTTTAGCCAATAACATTAGATCACACACATCATAGAGCCACAGGGAACAAAGATCCTCCCCAGATGGTCATCTTAACAGTAGGTTACATTTGCAACTCCTCTTCAGTGAAGAGTAAAATTACTTAGGTCAAACTTCTAGGAAATACCCTCTCCCTTTCGCCTCCTCTCCAGAGAAAAATTGCTGTAAAGAGAAAAAGCGGAATTGAGCATGCAGAGATCTCTTAGGTTCCAATGAGATGTGCAATCTCAAAAGAAACGACAGATTTCTTTCTCTCAGCACAACAGGGAACCTTTGGGAGATGTGCTGTTTTGAAGCAAAGCAAACCCAATGCACAGCTGAGAAAAAAGCCACAGTGGGCACAATCAAATCTTTATTTTCTTCTGAATCACATCACACACTTGTTGCTCATCCAGTAGATTCTCATCAAGAGCTACTCCTAAATATAGCATAGTCTTCAGAGTAAATACTGTAATAAAATATTTTAAATGTCAAACATATATAATAATTATAGCATCATGTTGATTACGTTCTTATATAGAATAGTTTCCTTTTCAAAGGTACAAAAAGAAAATAATTACATGGTGATTCTTTCTTCAAGACTTGTTGTACTAACAAGCTAAAACTAAGACTATAGCACCATCTACTGATTTAATTCTTCATTTTTGCTTAAACTACAATGCCATTTTCCCATTTGAAGCCAAGAAAAATACTGCTAGCAGAAAACAAATGTATAGTAACACTGTGCCTGTTCTTACAATCTGAGCAAGCTAAAAAAAAAAATAAAAAAATTATCCACATGCCCCCAAGATGACACACACCCAAAAAACTCATGCAAGGCAGAACAGCAGGAGATATTTTATAAGCCTATTTGAAATCTTTTCTAGCTACCTTTGCATCTTAACCATTCCATTTCCTATGTTTGCCCCTTCCATCTCTACTTTATATCGGTTCTTAGGTTTTTTAATTTCTTAAGCATTTAAAAGGGAATTAAGCACTATGTTCTTGGACTCTAAAAATCTCTCTCGATAGTCTAAATCTGGTAAACATAAGGAGATAATTCACACCAAAACCTAATTTGATAGTAATGTTTAAAGGAGACATCATTTTACTTTGAAAACATCAAGTCAAAGTATGACTGGAGTTCCCTACATCTTTCTGCTGGGATTTTAAACATGGTATACACAACCAGAATAAACCTATGTAGTGAATTTGTGGTATTGTCTTTTGCTAGCTATTTTTTAGGTCACATTTCATGTAGGTGAACAGAAAATAGATGATACTTATCCCCAATAGAACAGTCTGTGCCAAGAGAAGCCTTGATGGCATTCACACCCTAACAGCAGCTGTAACAACAGGCAAAATAGAAACAGCATATATGTATAACAAATATGTATGCTATAGATTGGGTGAAAATTGCCATTTCACAGAATTAAAAACTACAGTAAGCTATGCTGGTAAGAGAAATTTAATAGTGACAGGTCATGGCTTGGGGAACACTTTACAACTGCAGCTTCTGTAAGAGAAACCCCTTTCGATCCCGCTTTGTCCATTCATCAAATACATGGGGGTTTATTTACATGAGTAAAGATTCAGGTCTTTTTAGTAGTTTTTGAATCCCTTATGCATTCGTAATTTGATCCAAATCTAGCAAAAACTTTGTTTGTTAAAAAAAAAACAAAAAACAAAAAACAAAGCACAGTTGAGGAATACGAAGTTATCATGAAAAACTCAAGGAACAAAAAGGACATAAAGCAAATACTAAATTTTGAATCCATACACTTTGACCAGAACACTAGAGTCTAAAATTAAGTTGGAAGTATTAAGTATTCATCTGGAAATTTTGTTCTTTTTAAAATTCCCTGAAAAAAACAATTGCCCAAAAGTGGTCTAAAGCCAAACCTACAAAGTTGTTAATTAATAATAGGGTTGTTTGTTGGGTTGGGTTTCTTTGGTGTTTTGTTTTTTTTTTTAAAGTAAAATAACTGTAGTCCATTAACAATGGAGTCATGAAGAAAAAGGAAACAGTAGATGTAAACAATTCTTTGCTATGACTTTTTTTTGCAGCTAGAACTCTTGCAAAGGGATGCAGTAAGAATTATGTACTCTTATGTATGAGAGAGACATTCAGCAGTGACCTATGAAAAATGCTGCCTACTTTCATCTCATCACTCTCAAGACTCATAGTATTCTCAGAAAGGCTGTTTATTTGTTTTTTTAAAGGAGGAACTTTGAGGATCTACAACATTCATAGAAGCTTCTGATGAAATTATCAAAGTACCCATGTATTGTCAATGAAATGAACTGACAAGGTGTGAGATCAGTGAGTGACAGAAGACAACTCTACAGCAAGCCAGACACAGTCTGATCTTGACAAAACAGACAAGGAGAGCAGCATTACAGGTCATGCACACAGCTAAAGGCAACTGCAAACTAAGCTTTCAAAACAAAAGCTCCCAGGCAGTGCATTAGACTGCAGAGGGAAGCTATGAACACGGAACTTCTCTGTGAAAACTTGGAATCTAAATGAATTTTAGGAAAAGTGTACCAGACTCTTTCCCTCCCCCATGTACTGCTACTGGAAGCCGTAAGACAATATGAATGCAATTTGCACTTTAACCAGATGTTTCAACCTGAGGCAACCTGAAATTATTTCCTATTCCTGAGCAGTACTTTAATGAGTTCTCAACATTGTTAATGACTTTCTGGAGTGATACATGTAGACAGATTTGACTGAAGAAAAGCAGGCATCTTCCACAGCAGTTTTGAAGTACCTCCTTGTCCTGAAGTGAGGTAAATTCATCTCCAACTGCTTCAGAGATCACAAATCTCGAAAATATGAGAGTTAATTGCATTGTAGAAATAAGCTGCACTTCCCTGGAATCTCAGCTGTCATGGAACAGAACTGATGCAGTGTTCCTCACTTTCATCACTGTTTTTTGTGTCAGTCACTGAAAAGCAGAAATATGCCACTTTCTACCATTCACCCCCTTCACTTTTCAGGTTAGCCACGCGGTCTCATGGCCAGGCTTCTCTGATTGCCTGACACTCTGGCAGTTATTTTGCTGGCATATGTTAATTAGAGAGCTGCAAACGAGTCAGTAAACACTGAGGCCCCTCGATACAGAGGAATCCGTACTGTTAGGTGGATATACATGTCCCCAGCTTGAAACATCTGAGGCCCCTCCCAATTCTGGCACAACCATGTGATAGATCACAGACGTCCTCAGAGAGGACAGCTAGAATCTGAGCAGCAGCTAGAGCCCCAGTGAATGTCCTGTTGAAAGTGAACATTTCCATGGATCATTTTTAACTGATCAGTATTTCCTAACTGAAAACCCTCTCATGAGGAAATGAGCCCTGGCCATACAATCTTTAAAAAACAAAAACAATACAAACAAAATTAAAAAATAAAAAGCACAAACACACCAACAAAACCACACCACAAAAACACCAAAAAACCCCACCCCCAAAAAACCCCCACACGTAACAAAAAAAAGCCCAAACATACTCTGGATAATCCATACTGACAGCTCCTGATTAATACTAGCATCTTACGCGAAGTCCTGTGGAAAATCACTGCCTTTGTGACACGTCACCAAACTACTGATTCAGACAGAATATTCTCTCAAATTTTCATCTGATCTGTATTTAAAACCTGCCATCGTAAGGCAGGTTTAGCCCCATCCCCTGAAGTCCACCCTCCCTCCTCCTCAGATTCCTTTGTAAGTACCTTCTGTGCCCTTATTTTAACTTATCCATAACTGTTACGAAAACATTTAAGTATTTACATCTGTTTATGCAAACCAATAAACAATTAAAAAAATAAATCTAAAGTCAAAAGTAGCCTGGAGTATGTATGGCAGCAGCTTGGCTATGGCTGTAAAATATTCATACATTCATTTTTAATTTTCCAAATAAGCATTGCAGACTTGCTTTTACAATATTATCTTTAACGCTTATTTTCAACTTCTGTTCTAATGCTTTATGGAGACCCACAAAACTTCTTTTCCCTAACAGTTTTCACATGTAATGTCTCATTCTTTTCTTCTCTTTTTTTGACTACAAACACCATGACCCCCAATGATCCCGCACAGAACACTTCTCATGTATATCATGACAAGTGTAACAATGCAGACTGCCAGTTCCACTGTAGTCAAGAAGTCACAGGAGTACAGCAAAGGAATTTTGTATGTGCTACCTCCAGTATTTTACTGTGTGATTGAAGTGTTACCCACCTCTGAAATATTGATAGTCTTGAGAGGTCGTGTCAGTGACAAAAGGATGAGCTACATTTTTCTGTATGCTCTAAGACACATAAAGCATGAAATCATTCTGTAGCAAGATTCTGTAGCAAGGACGATTATTCTCTATTTATTCATTTATTTACCATCAGTGTTTTGTATCCCAGTCTTCTGCTAATTGCAACAGTCTTAATTTGTTTCCTATATCCCTCCCACTGTTAAGTTACTCAGATCCTCCCTCATGTTTCTAGCAATTACACAGAAACATATGCACTTCTGCTATTAGCTATGGTAAAAATCCATTGCCTGTGCATTTACTGCACTTAACTGCTTTCTGTGTTCTAGGAACTTGAGCCTTATTTTGCATGTGCTGGTGCAGTTACATTGTATTATATCAGTACTCCACCAGCTTGAGCCAGCACCTTACCTGAATCTACAGAATTTGGCGAATTTCTCAACAAAACAGCATTTGAGTCAGTAACGTTCTATAATGAAATGGAATCCTGAATTTGTGTAGGATTTTTTTCTGATGCTATGCTTTTCCTCCTAAAGCAAACATTTCAGACTTCACATGGATAACTAAAGGGCAAATACTAAAGTCATGCATCATTCTATAGTATATGCTATTCAGGTCAGCCTAATAGCCACAAACAGGTCGCTTCTGTAATAAACATCTTGAATTTCTCAATGGAAAGCTTGCTAAAAATTAGAGGATAGCAGTGTTTTTGTTTCATTTTAAGCACAACAGACTTGTTCTGAGGAAAGGTTCTTGACATTCGGAATGAGTTGTGGGACTTGGAGAGTGAGCTGAGCTTGGCAGAGTGATAAGCGGACTGACTGGCAGTAATAGATTAAAAAGTGTAGGAAAAATATGATTTGAATCAGACTTGAAAAGCATTTTAAGGCAGCCATGAAGTATGCATGTTAAATCAGAGAGGTGAGAGGAACAGCATGGCTGTTTCACAGAAGAGAAGATGCTTCAAGCTTTTTGATGCGCATTTTGAAAGACAGCTACAGCTGAGAGGGAAATATGTCATATAGGCTTGGCCAAAAGAAGGCCTCGATATATTGGAAAGTCTATTAAACTTAGGTAATTTTTTTTTTTTTCATGTTTCTCACAACAGAGCATAGGTTTAGTTTTGGATGGCTCTCATGACATCAGCATTAGAAGTGATACAGCTGAAGTCTCCTAAAAGCTACAATGCAAAAAATCCTGAAGTGATATCCATAAGCATATTTTGAAGAATCCCCTAAACTATTCCTTCTCTCAAAGTCTTTTCTAATATGGGTGAAAGAAAATTAGATTGTATACTGACAAGAAATTCGTCAGTGTTCGCAAATATTTTAAAAATCACTGCACTACAACTAACCGTCAAGACTATTCAACTGCTTAGAATTTTTTTGTGTATCAGCTTTTATTCACAGTAATTGTTAGAGACAATTTTTTTTTGGCATGTTACACAAATTCCCAGACGGCATTACAAACGTCTACCTTATCTGGAGTCAGATGCTAAGTCACCATAAACTGGTGCAAATCAACTACTCCAACAACAACCAAGGCAGCTACAACAGACATTAAACAAAAAAAAAAAAAAGTGTTTTTTTTCCCCCTCAGCCTGAAAGGAAGCAATTTCAGGGAAAACATGGGAGTTGAAAAATCCTATATAAACTTTAATGAAGACTGTTAAACTTCTTTTCACATCTGTGAAATAAGTTTAACAAATGACTCCATTAATTTCCGTGATGAATGACTACTCATATGCAAGCTCTTTATTATATCTCAAGAAATAAAATAACTTTTACATGTTTCTGTAGCTGTTGTTTTTCCTTCCCTTTTATTCTGATGTTTAGTGTTCATATTTTCAGTGGGAAAATATGACAGCTATTGTATGCCAAAAAAAGTGATAATTAGTCTTATATGACTGTCTTTATGTTTTCATGGCTCTTCTAAACTCTTTTTCACACCATTACCTAATCCACTGCTGTATAGCCTCTTTAAAAACAAAACTTACTTTCTCATGGACCAGAAATGAGAAACTTGGATGCAGATAAGCATCCTTAATCTAAAGTATAAACCTAAACTTCCTAACACTCACCTTGACATAAGGTTAATAATATTTCAAAGGTTATATAAGCAAAGGGAAAATGTTCCAAAACTGCTGGAAAATTGGACACAGCTATTTATTGAGTATCAACAACCAGCAAAGTGAAAACTCACTAATTATTCCTTTCTAATTTTCCCATTCAGAGATAGCTGGTGATACTTGATGCAGTGAGTGAAGATACAGTTTTACATCAGCTGAGACTCTTGTACAAAGCAGCCCTGTGAAACACTTTAAGGGCTGGATCAACCGGAGTTCATGGGCAAAATTCAAAGCCCCAGGTCTCTGACTATATGTACATATAACTGAATTCTATGTATATCTACAACTTCTAAAGAAAAGGGCACCAAATGTATAAATTTATCTCAATGAAATTTCATAAAATAAGTATTGCTGTTGATGGCACATACACTTGGGAGCAGACACTGGTGTGCACTAATGCAGGTTTCAGGGGTACACATCCAAGCTCCTGTGCTCAGAGCTCACCGGTAGAGATTTACAAACTAGCTGTGATTCACTTCTCTCAGAGCCTATCTGATTCTTCAAATAAGACGCCCCCATGCTACAGACCCCTGAGCGCAGAGCTAACCATAGGCACAATTTCCTTCTCATCCTGACTTGGAACAAGAAGTTCAGTCTGGGCCCCACTTCTTAATAAAGTGCCATAGCAATTAGCCTGTTGAACATGGAGGTGAACTGCTGGAATAGAACTTCCACTGCAGTCTGCTGTACAACAGATGAGCGCTGGCATCAACTACTCTTCGAGACTCATCCACCATTTGTTTAAGATATGGCGATATAATGCTGCTTGCAGCAAACAAATCATTCAACTTTGAGCTCTGTCTATAAAAGTATGCAAACATAAAAAAAATTAAATTATTTGTATTATTTATTTTTAAAGAGCTTTGTCATTTTGCATGGTTTCTTTCACAGTGATAAGTGCAAGTTAAATTAATGGGTTTATATGGAACTGCCTTTAATTATCGTAAAGCTAGGCTTGTGTGTACTGTCCTAATGTTCCCTCACTTTTAAAAGTTGTCTAATGACATGATAAATTATACTAAAT
This sequence comes from Rhinoptilus africanus, assembly GCA_013400135.1. Lineage (NCBI taxonomy): Eukaryota > Metazoa > Chordata > Aves > Charadriiformes > Glareolidae > Rhinoptilus > Rhinoptilus africanus. The sequence continues at coordinate 167,621 of VXBO01004075.1, forward strand.
CTGCTGTTACTAGCCAAATATCCCTGTCTTTCTCTCCACCCCTCCTCCCTCTACGTCCTTCCCTCCCCCCCACAACCCTTGCAACTCAGTTGTATTCTCATACACTGCAATGCTTTCAGTGCGTTTGAACCCCCTAAAAGCCCAACAAGGCAGCAGCAGGGCTATTTACTTGCTTGTACAGACTGATAGATCTGTGGAATCACACTTTGCCATCTCAGGAGGAGAGCTTTTGCCTGGAGGATCTGGACAACCTCCTGAAAATAGCGCTGGTGTTGAAGCCAACGTCAGGTACCCAAGTAATAAAACAAACCAAACATTTCCAATTTCCTTGATGATCATTCTACCTATTGAGCTAAAGGCTTACCTAACCGTAGAACTTGGTAACAAGTGGACACTGCTGCTCATTCCTCTGTGAGCCATTAATAGAAAGAACCCATAACTAAATTTTAAGACTAATCAACAGGGCTTTGCCAGATAACATCTACTGAATTGGGCTAGAGGTTAGATGGAATAACTAATGGATTCTAGGACTTGTTTAAGCTTTGCAAGATGGATACTGAACTGCTTAAAGTCTGATGCGTTTAGGGTATGCGCAGAAAGAGAACTCTGCATATCAAGAGAGCTTTAAATACAAGAGCTTTCAGTGATAGACAGCACCTGATATTGGTATTTCTACACAAATTGCTGTGATCCTTTACTGAATCTGGTCCACAGACACAGAAATTCTGCTCCTGCCTCACTTTAGATGTCTTGCACCATTTTGGCACCTGGGTCTGGGGATTAAAAGAGGCAAAAAAGCATGTAGGTACCTTTCCAAATTCAAAACTTAAAAAATATGAAAAGTAAAAAAATGATGACTTTATCGTGTCATCCTGAGGAGAGTTGCAAAGTTGTATTATCTACTTCAAACAACACAGATAGCTCTACTTCAACACATTGCTCCTGCTTGACAGGCCAAGCAATCCTAATAGTACGTGCTGTAGTTAACTTTTCAAGTTTTCTCTCTTTCCTATAAAGTACCTTAATATTGTCCAAATCATGTAAGTCAATTGGACATCTTACTGTAAATTAAAGCATGGTTACAAAATGAGATCCCACTTAATATATCTTTAATGGTTGCTACTGAATGGAGTTTTCTGCATCATGACCAGGTTGAAATCAGTATTTAAATTAATTATGACAGCCATATAAATTAGACATAAGAGACTTCTAAAGCTAATTAGAGTCTGAGAGTTTTAATTTGATGTCTGTCTTGGTGTAATATCTGCTTTATGGATTAAATTAATAAAATTAAGACTGCATCATTATAAATTTCCACTTTCATAGTTCCGTAAGTTTTACAATTACATGCCATATTTGAATGATAATTGAATGAAACGAAATCATTATGTTCATGTCTGCTTTCCTACAGACTTTAAAATAATATTCCCTATTTTCTTCCATTCATAAAAGTCATAGCTGCTATAGTGATCCCAACCTAAAGAGCACTGTGTATTAAGGAATATGTAATCCACATATCCGAGTAAGAGCAGGCTCATGCTGCATGTACAGCACGCTCTTCAGGTCTGTGTTGCATATTCCCGGGCTGCAGCGTAAACTTGGTGGGGCAACTGTAACACAGGAACCTCTATACGCAACTCCCACTTGTAACCAGCAATAACACAACTTGCATCTTTTGCCTTAATCTAACAGTGCAGCAACAAGCTCTTATGTGATCATCATTTTCTTTTCAAAAAAGCAAATAATGAATAGAGTTCTTTTCTTTCAAGAAAATCCTGTAAAAACCCTGGAGACCAAAAAAACAGATCCCCTTCATGGATAGAATCTGCACAGATTACTGTGCCCTGACCAAGGACTTGTTCAATGCTGCACAATTCAGGGTTCCCAACACCTGAAAGGATGTAAGACCATCTATACTATCTTCTCTTTCTTTACATTTTTAGCTTCAATAAATGGCATTTTAAAGAATATGTTCCAGTCGAAGTCTCTCTCTTACTGGGATCATAACAAACCAGTATCTTCTGGTATGAAACAGCTTCCGAGTTATACTTAGCAGATCAATATGCCTACCAGTGATTTTAAACGAGGACTTATGATAACGACAGCTGGAATAATAGGAAATAAGTAAGAATTATAATTAAGCAAAAAGAAACTCAGGGTCAATTCCAGAGCATGCAGCATTAAGGACAGTGAAGGTTCATTGATTTATATCCACTAAAAAAGTTTCCCTTTGCCCTTAGTCGATTATGAGTTCTGTATGCAAACTGTACAAGTCACAATATACATTTTAACAAACTATACATTATTCTCAATTTGATGCTCTTGCAAGATGATCAGACATCAAAAAACTGACATATTAAGCATAAGAATTTCTGATATGATACGTAACTTGAGATGGTATTCTTCTACCAGCTACACTGTTCAGTACATATGTATCAAAACACAGTGTTTTGAAATTAGACTTTACAATATTCGGTAGAAAACATACTTGAATTGAAGAAAACATTTATTTTAATTTGAAATATTTTGTCCAAAATATCCTGTGACAGCAGATCACAATCTTGGCTTGAAGATTTGCTTTTGACATTTATGTTTTCACAGGCAATTAAAATTTAATTTGGCCTATGATGAGAAGCAAATCCTTTTATCCCATAGTTACAACCACAAGAGGAACATATTGCATTAGAAAGCAGCACTGTAGCTTCAATTTTCATATTTGACATTTGTGACATTGTGGAAAAAAAATAATTAATAGATAGGAAAGTTTCTGCATGAACACCTCATCGTTAAGCTTTCCTATCTATTAACTAAATGTGGTGTCACTACTATTTCAATATACAAATTATTAATTCAAATTTTAAGCAGAACATTTAAATTGAAGGCTATCTTGTCCATCTGAAATTCTCTGGCATCTTATCGTAACAACTAAAAGCAAGAAAAATAATGCTGGAGGCATTGGATGAATGATAAATGCAGAAGATAATTTTAATTCATGCAATAAAAAAAGTTCTCTATATCCCAACCGAGTATTAATTAGCTGCTAGTCAGAAGTGAATCTACTGACATTTTATCAAAATCTGCAAACGACTGTGCCAATTCAAACTGCACAACTTTTGAATTTCCAAATTTTAAAAAGGACAAAATTTTTTTGGGTTGCCCAAAAATCCATCTCTGCATCAGCATCTTCATATTGACAAATAAGCTGAAAATAGAAAGTGCACATATAAGGGTAGTCAGCTACATAGCATCTAGAACTCTAGATCTAGGGAAAGAAGAGTCATTTACATATGGTCACCCGTCCAACTTTGTTTCAATGATCTAGAACATCAAAATAACGCATAAAATTGTATGCAAGCATCAAAGGGAGCAATTCAATGATATGAACAGGCTCATATTTAGAATGATACTAAAAATAACACCCACTGACTGAAGATCTCAGCAGTTATTTTTCACTATTGTTGGACAACATTCTTCCAAACTGGGCACATTTCATTAATCTCCTTTTTCTCAACGTGAAAACTTACAAACCCACAAGAAAAACATGAGGGAGTTGAGTCCTTTTTTGCTGTGAACTGAAACTACATCAAAAGTATTCTAGAAATCAGCATCTCCACTGATTCGTGAAAAGAGCAGCCAATTTCATCTCAATAAAACTATCGATATTTATGATTGTGGCACACACTCATACACACAGGCCACAAAGTGGGCACATGGAAACATCAGAAAACAATAACAACCTTACTGAGGTCAGGTGGAATACACAGTGCACCTCCACTGGTCCAGAGAACAAATATATATATATATGTATGTAAATAGTGACTAAAATCTATCATTCTAAGCAAACACCTGTATGCATTACCTCGAAATGCTCTTAGTATTTACGTAATGCTATAAGCCATTCCTAGTTTCACTACGTGTCTGAACCACCACTTACGAAATAAACCTGGAGGTTTCACTTGCACACTCAAAGAACAATCAGCTATGGACTGGGCTATCTCCATTTTCAAATCTCAGCTAAAATCTGTCATGACAGTATTCTCCATGCGCTCCTGAAACCAGTCACAATAAGTAAGTCTCTCATATTGTTTTACTGGGGGCAAAATCCTCCAATAATTAAGAGTCGATCTGCTGCAAATTCATGACAATTCAAAGTCTGATTCCACCCTTCAGGATACAGGCATGTCTGGCGCAATGAAGACAGTACATTTCAGTTGCCCCATCAGTGAGATTTCTATGAAAACTCCAGCAAAGGAGTAAGCACCAGAGCTTGGACCAAGTATGCTTAGCCTTCCAAAGACATCTTTTTATTGGCTCTGCAATTTGTTTGATTTTCCTTATGAGTGGATCTGAATCAGATCTGATTCTCTTGAGCTCTTTCAAACGTCAACTCAGCGTACAGGTGGACATTTAACTACTTTGTATGGCCATTTCCTGAACAGTACATCTTGCCTTCAGTGGGGCTGCAAATCATATATGCAGTTCAGAGGAATTGTGCAGTTTATGTCCAGTGCACTCAAGGTTAATTAGAAACGTTAGTAAGTTAAATCACTAGGAACTCATTTGGTACCGCTGTGGATGTCACCTCTAATTCCATATACACCCCACTGTAATTTAGTAATAATTAATGCACATTTATACAATGGCATTGCCATAAATCTCAACAAGTGTGATGTATTCTGGGATAAAAGCCTATTTATGACAACAGATCCAAAACCATAATCCCTGCATCATTTTAAAATATAAAAAATTTGTGGCATTTTGCTTAGAATACCAAATAAAAATTATATAAAGTGATAATTGGCAAAAATTTCTTGAGCTTTGAAAAATTATATAAAACATTAAGAATACAGATTATTCTTTTGCATGGGTGACAGGAAAGAGTCGTATCTGTTCTTATCACTCTTCTGCAATAGGCAAAGCAGCTAAATTTTCAATAATAATCATAGAGTAACAGCCATATTCATGTAAAATAAAAGTATTTTTCCTCATGTAAAATGCTATTAGCCATATTTGAAGGCATTATGTTCAGATATCATTTTTCCATTTCACTAAATGACAGCCATTAAATGCAAAGGCAACTGCATGACAGGGTTATTTTTATTACTTCAAAAGGAAGAAAAGGATTAAAATGAGTTTATTCAAAAGTGTGATTTGTCAATTTTTTCTTATCAAGGACTGTGTGGGACAGCTTTAAACCTAAACACTGTGATCTGACCTCCTATTTGAATAAGTTAATGTGATCCAGTGTTCTTAGAAAAGTAGTGAAACCTATCTTTTATATGCAGAAGTCCCAGGAGGAATTTATGCTTTTATACGGTCAGCTGCAAGGTGCCATTTCCTTTTCATCATTCCTGCTTTTATCATATTGTAGTTCTTGACAGCTTAGAGGTTCTTTTTAGAATCTAGTGTATGAGCAACTATATAGAGACAATTTTTGTATGAAGGATTTCTTTCCAGCCTCCTAGGTTTTACAGTCAAATAGATTTCTGCTGCCAGAAATCCCTCTCTTATATTCAAGAGTGACTAATCACCATATTTGATAGAGCAAGCATCTTACCTAAACATCAAATAGAACTATAAATGACTACCTTAGAGCATTAAAGAAGGATTTTAGACACATCAGGTTCTTGCATTATATATCCTAGGAACTGTAGTGAAAATAATTTCATGTATGTATATACATACACAGAGGTAACATTTAGTTGGACAAAATACTACTCATTAGGGATTTACTTTGAAGGATTATCCTTCTCCTAGCAGCTGTTTTTCACAGGATACCCTATATGGTGTATATCTCATTTTTTTCTTAAAGTGTTCTCTGCACAGATTCTCCTAATTGCCTAAACATGTTTACATTTTAAAGCATTAATATAAAAAGTTTTGATAATTAAAACCCCATTACCTATAAACAGAATAATTCAATCAAAAATTATACTTTTATTATCTTTTATATACTGTCATTTTAAAGCTCTTGCATCTTTTAGCTAGCTTACTGTATAAGCTTATTCTTTTCAGGGTAGAAAATTCTCAAGACTTCTGGACAGGAACTAAAAGTTACGCAGGCCAACATTCTCGGCTAACCTGGATCAACTCGGTTGACTTCAACAGAACAATGTCAGTTTCTGTTACCTCCAAATGTCATTCAGCTGAAAGTGAGCAGAATCACAGAGTTATAGAGAAATATTGAAATTTGGCCATAAAGAGCAATCCAAGAAGGAAACCTTGAAAGTGTAGCCTCTCAAACCAATCTATTCATAGATTCTGTGTAAAACTTTTTTTTTTCTTTTTAATGTAATAATTTTACACTGCATAAGGTAAAGTGATTCATTTTTCAGCCTGTAGGCCAAGGAGGTATTTTGGTATAGAACCACGCTGGTAAAAAGAGTTATTCCAATGATCTCAAATAATGAACAGACTAGTGTGGAGTAACAGCGGAAATACACGTGTTGTATCTTTACCCATTTCTTCTGCTGTTAATTTGCTGTTTACATATTCCAGATTACTGTATAGACATAATATAGTGGTTTTGCAGAGATCACGGTCTTAGGTGTCAAAAAGCTATGCCAATAATAAGCAATTTAATTGAGGTAATTAATATGATACATACTTAATGACTGTATATATGGTATAGGCAATGCACAAAGGTAAGTTCTGTAAATATATTTCAGTATTATTAAATTTGAAAGTGAAAGTAAAAGTAAACAAGTGACTGTTAACAACAGAATGATGTTAACAGCAACCCTTATAACCATAAGATAATTTGCCAGACAAATCACCTTTTTTTCCACAAGAGTAGCCTTAATTATTACAATAGATCCATTTATTTCACAGGGACGCCTATTTTATGAGTAAATATGTATTTTATTCAGAATTCCTTTATTAAAGATACATTCAGCAGTATATTCTATCAAAAGCCAAAAAAAAAGTCTTATTGAACAATATTTACATCAATTGTTTCACCTGTGTACTTACCTAAAAGACTGAAAACTTATAAAAAGCTTAATTTTAATCAAAGAAAACAGCATCAAAACAGTCGTACCTGTCAGGTTTGACAGCTTTATGGGTTAAGTAAGATAAACTACTTACTCATTGACTAAATCATTTCTAATCATCATCTCTGTATGTGTTTGGACTTTGCAATTTAGAATGACAGCAGTGCAGCCTGTCCAGAAATAATTGCTATAAATATGCCAGATGTTGTAAAAATCTGGACATATTCATTGTAAGAGAAAAAATGAAGCAAATACCGTAAGAATGCAGAAATACATGACTTAATGGTGTAATCTATATTTCTGGCATTATAGGTCAAAGAAATACAGTAAAAAAAGAGCATTTATTATTATCACAAAAGGCTATTTCTCTTTACAATTTTTGTTAGTGTCTTGACTCTAACAGAGCTAGGCTTGGTTGTAAATTTCAAGGCTTGCTCAAAGGGCACTAGCCCATGGAAACGAAATAAAAATTTTGCACACATTTGCACAAATGCATGGGTGGCAGTAGTTGTTGTCCTATCTTTACTTTTTATTATAGCTAAAAGCACATCTATAGAATTATATATATAAAAAAAATTATTAACACTTCACAGTCCTTAAGATATCCCTTGTATCAAGCATATTCAAGTCAGAAATAAAATCTGAATAAACTCAATTGCCATCCGAGTTCAAGCACCGTGACCTCAAGTGATAACTACAGACACGTGGGGAGCTGAGTCTTGAACTAAATTCTGTTTCCTCTCTAAGCTTTGTCACATTAAAAAACCTCAAGAACACACGAACAGCAACGGAATACACCAAATGTGTGTATACATAGTTAGTATTTCTAACGAAGAGGCAAGTTTTACAAGGAGTACTACCATAAATATATTTCAGTAAATTACAACAGGTTAAGTACAGAGAACATGCTATCTTGGCATGTCACTGTAAATTCTGAGATATCAAATACATCCCAACTGGCTAGTATGTTACTTGTCATTACCTGACAAATTGGCAATTGCACAGGTGTAGGCTATACATCATTAAACAGCTAGTGGAAATTCTGCTTTGGGTTAAATAATAATTAACTCCTGAGCCAATAGAATCAGTTTTGCTTCCCTTGTCTTCAGTTATTACATGATTAATTACCACATTACAAATATTTATGCTCAAACATTCTTCTACTACTGTTATGGGTGTAAAGGTAAGGATCAGGGCCAGAAACAATGAAATTGTTATCTACAGGATATTTTTGGCTCGTCAGACAGTACGACTATTACAGACATCTGTGTGCCATGGTTTATTTTAAAGAAAGGCTTCTTTTACTGTAGTTATGAAACGCTTCCAACCCACAGTCTGGTGCAGCTGTTACGATTCTATACATTCAAAATATTTACCAATTGTTATCATAGAACCTTTGCATTAGTTGCCTTTCAGAGTGCAAAGCCATACAATTGGGAAGACAAACACTCATTTAGCACTTATGGCTTACTCTTAATCAGAAGATTTATACCCATTTCTTTACAATGTTTAGGGGGTTTCTCCCTTCAGATATTTTGCTGCTGATACAGAATACCAGATAACCTTCAACAGCCTCATTCAAGCCCATAGTCAATTCAGAACACAATACTGAAATTGTGTTGTTCCCCCTGCAGAGAGTGAATTGCTTGTGAAAACAAAACGAAGAACTCTTCAAAGCTAAATAGTCAGCTCATCATTAATGCAGGTACAGAAAGCACCATGTCAATATCTTTTTAAAGGTATTCCTTCAGGAACAATAAAATACATGAACTATTTTGAGAGCAAATATGTCAACTATCTAGATTTCACAAGACTGTAAAAAAAAAAAGGTGTTGGGGGGTAGAGAGTCCAAAAAATCTACACTGAGACAACAAATGCAAACAACAGGTCATATTTGTAACTGCTGTTGACTCATATATGAATCTGGTCACTCAAAGCATACCAACAAAATCCTGATTTTAATGTAAATACAGATAAACCCACATTATACACAAAACAAAGTTTAATAATGAGGTGCCCTTCAAAAGCTCCTTAACTTACCTTTTGATACAAAACACATTTTTAACAAGAATCTATGATCTACTCCATTTCTGTAATGGTACCTAGATATTTGGCTAAAGGAGTAGTAATGGTTTCTCCAAGATGTTCAGACAACTTCCTTTTCAGTCCTGACAGGCCCCTTCCTTTGTAGTGCTGCTTGTTCATGACAGAAAACCGGCCAACTCCTGCTGCTTCAGCAGGAGCAAACCAAGTGCAATGAACCTCAGACAGTTACCTCTAAAAGATCATAAACACTGAATTTAAATGGCTATTTTATCTAGGCCTACTATTTGAATTCTCTTCATAATGTTACTTCATAAGCTTACCTATTGTAATCTACAATGGGTAAGCTTAATGTGATAATTAGCTTACATAAGACACCTATCACAGACTGTTTTACTGATAACAATGGATGATTCCTAAAATTATTCTTTCTATTCATAAATGCATTTCAAATAAGTAAGTCATCTCTTAGCTCCAAGAAAAATATATAGCACACTGTTCAGAAGCTTGCTGAAGAAACACTGTGGTGAAACTGGTAGAGATTCTACTGTTGTTACTTGAAAGTTAGTGTTGCACCCTTTATTATCAGTGTTAGTGAACTCTCCCAAACTGCCAGTGAATTAGGTGCTTCTAATAAAAGGAAGTGAATAAAAGCTGACACCTCCATGTCTGGAGCAGAGAAATAAGATAGTACATTAATAACTAAGTTACAAATTAAAAAACCCAAATACCTGATTCATGCGTAGTGTTTAACTTTCTGACCAGTCCTCCAGTACTTTCCTCACTGTTATTTCATGAAACAATTGCAGTCTTTAGCTTTTCATCCTTCATAAGTCTGCCAAAAATTCAGAAATGATGAGATCACCACTAATTGAAGAGAATCATTTTTTTGAATTGCAGAAGTATACATATTACAACTAGTATTACCTGAAGGACAAGTGTACTGTAAAGCACCATTGAAATAAGTGATTTTTAGTGCCGTGTTTCCTATAACCTGTGTTTAAGTTCTAAGCAAGGAAGACATTCTATGTACTTTCATTAAACACGTGGTAACTTACCCATACTCTTGTCCGACAGACAGGAATGGTATATACATAAACATCAAACTGAAGATATTCTTGCTACACAAACTTGACACTGTCACAGGATATTATCAGCATATTGGCAAATGCAAATGGAAAGTGGTCAGTTACTGGTTTGTGAGAACATAGGGGTAGATGATATTACGGAAAAGGGAGATGAAGGAGTTGGGTATCTTCTGGGAATAACATCAATCATATGCTAACTTTCCCTTAAAATCACAAACATGACAGCTATCCTACTGGGTCTCAAATGCAGTGAAATGAGGGGAAAAGTATGGGGAAAGCCATATTTGAGGACAAGGGATAATGAAGACTGAGAATCTGGGAAGTCTGCCTTACATCAAGGGAAGACATTCATAGGCACATGTTGTCATGAGAAGGACTTAATCTGCTAGGGATTCACAAAATGATCCTAAGGAGAAGAAAATGTTTCTTCTGTAAATGAACAGGACATACAGTAGAAAAGCTCCCAGATCTAAACATTTTACAAAGGATTTGTATGCTCAATGACTTTTCAGTGTGGAAAACATAAGTTTATAATAATTATTTTTAAATATTTTATCCTAAAAGTGACTTCACTCAGGCATCAATTTACTGATTCAGTGATTGATTACAGGAAACCACCTCTTCACGAGATGTATACACAAAAATATTGTGGAGAAGTTAGTTAGGTATTTTAAAACTTACCACTAATTTTACTTTTTAGCTGAAGCATAACATTAATAAGGCTGCAGTCAAAGGCTAAGAACATATGTTATTTGATGTCTTAGATGAATCATGCTATGCAATAGATGTTCTGAAGTCTCATTTTTAAGAGGATCATCAGTGTGAAAGCTCTTAATACACTGCTTTACTCTGTCAGGATTTCTAATACCTCCAGCTAGACTGCCTGATACGCCTCAAGGTAGATCTTCCTTGTTCTCACACAATCAAACACATACAGCATCATAATGAGTGCATGAAAGACTGACATCCATAAGGTGCCTCCTGCGAAACACTTCTCTAAAGTCTGATTATTCCAGGACCCGAGCATAACAGCCACAGTTAATGATGTCAGCTGCTGCAGCACGGTGCCTCAGGCATTCCTCTCCAAGGTCATCCAGCAGCATTCCATGTTTCACATCTACGTTATTATTGCCTTTAAGCACAAATGCAATTATCTGTCCAGTGTGTCCAGACTCGTGAGGTTGCATAATAGAAGCCACTGAACACTAAAACAGAGAACACAGCAATCCTTACACCTACAAGCTTACAACACTTTTGTCACTCTCTCTAAAAATTTAAATATCACCTTTAACATTATTTTGTTCTTCAGTTTTACAGCACTTACAACAAAGATCACTCAAAATTGCACCTGCCTGAAATGCCTAACCCTAAGAATAAGGGTTTACAGATTGACAGTTAAACAGCGGGTATATATGAAAGAGAAACCATGGGAGTTCAAGGCCTATCAATGATCCAAGGCTAACATACACAAAGGCTTACTGCTACAACTGCTTATTTTGAAAAAGGGGGACAGAGATGGAAGTAGAGTCACAGTGAGCAGGCCACTAGGAAAAGACAGTTAAAATAATGGATAAATGAAATAGCTTCAGTGAGGAACGAGCGGTGGAACTTTACCAGGAGAGCACACTTAAGACAAGTATGTTTTAGACAATAGTTTCATCTCTCGTTAAGAGCAAATGCAGGTTTCCCCACCTCCTAAGGTAGGGGAGAGTGTGGTAGGGACTGCAGAGAGCCCAGAAATAAACCCATTAAGACAGTTAGATTTTTCTTGGCAATAGAAGCTTAGGAAAGTTAAAAAAAAAAAAAAAAAAACCAACAACAAACCAAAACAAAACAACAAAACCCACAAAACAACCCACTCCAAACAACAACAACAAAAAAATCCAGTGGTACTAAAGGAATTAGCACAAAGATTAGATTAGAAGCCCATCAAGCCCTTTCTCTTATCAACAAACTTCACTTGTGGTACAGGTGGGGTCAAGATAGCTCAGGAAAAAAACTGAGTGAAGGAAAATCAATTTGTATTTTGTGAAAACAGGGTCTGTTTGAGATACTGAACATGTTTATTGCGCTGAAACTCATCAGGTACAAGAATCCACATATTGAATAAATATCATGGTAGCTAAAAGAAGAACCCAAAGTTTCTGAAAAGATGTAAGAAAAACAACAACATGAGGGAAAAAAAACATTTCCCAACAACTGCAGAGTCGATGGGGGAAGAAGGCGGCTGCGGCTGACCCATTTCATATACCCTTGATGCACAGTTATAGATAGGGGCCAAAAAAGAGCACACAATTTGTATATTTCAGTAACTCTTTATGATAACTATTTTACTGCAGTCTCTATTGTTGATGAAAGAGAGCTATTAAGTGCTTACACTGACTACAGCTGGACTAAGTGAAAAGCTGCTGATGGACGTACCTCCAACTCAGTAAAGCCGTGAACAAGGGCCTGGGTTCAGCGAAGAATTTAAACATACATATGCCTGACTTCAACAGGCCTTCAACTTGACAGAAAGCAACGTGATTGCAGTAGATAACAAAAGCTAGAAACAAATTCCCTGACAGGAACGCACCGACAGCTTTATCATCAGTAGCTTTGCCTGCAACAATTACTAATTTCAGCACAGGCAAGGCTGAATTTTAACACTTGCCAAAAGCACAAGGACATGGAGCTAATTCCAGTGTGGAAACTGCTAATAAAGTCAGCTTTAAAACATGCAATCAACAGAAAGACCCCTGAGAAGCATATCCTCACGTGCCCCTACGTATCGCTGCGATATCACTCCTCTGCATGGCTTTTCCAGCCCCAGGAGCCCTCCAGCCGCACACCCGCGGGCGGGCGAGTCAAAGACACCCCCCGCTCGTCACCGTACCATTAGCAAGTCCTCCCGCCTCCTTCAGCCTCCAGCGCTCCCGTGGCTTCCCGAGGCGGCCACCCCTGCGGGCTCGGCAGGCGGCAGCGAGCTGACGGGCCGGGCTGAGGTGAGGCGAGGTGAGGTGAGGCTAGGTGAGGTGAGGTGAGGCACCGCGAGGCGCCGCCCCACCCTTTCCAGAAGCTTCCGGGCGGAGGTGGCTGAGGTAACTCTGCCGAGCGGCGCGGCCCTGCCACGGGATAAGGCAATGGGGGGGGGTTTCCTCCCCGTTTTTTCGCCTGTTTTGAATAGCGACCAGGAAAGGAAGAACTTTTACCTCACGCTTTCTCGCAAATCGGGCAGATTCCAATGCGGAGCGGCTGTGTGTCCTATGGCTTTAATGTCTCCCGTGGGGCTTCGCTGGAGTTGAGGTAGCACAGGGATTCCTGACCTTTATGGGAAAAACTGCTTCAGGTTGCAGCTCTGCTGAGGAAAAGCCATGACTTGCTGCTCCAGGTAAGCCCATTTGTAGGGATGTGGTGCACCTTTCACATACACCGTGTTCCTACTTCAGATGGAGTAAGCAGTACTTTTCCTACTACCTGTTAACGTTTAACATTAGGGCTCTGATTTGCAACGTCATTTGTATACGAAAGCGATTACAAAACTCGTTCAGTCAAGTCTTTTGCATTTAATAAAACTCTGGATGTAGACTGACCATAGACAGAGGAGGCTTTCTGGAGAAAAGAAAAATCTCAGACCCTAAACTTTTAGCTAGAAAAGGTGGATATTCACATGAAATTCTAAACCTGTTGTGGACTGTTTTCCATGGAGTATGAAATGATACACTTTTAAAAGCTCAGAAGCCATCTTAAAATTACTAAGTTGTTCTCTACTAGCTGTATGAAAAAAGCTAGTGTAATTTAATGGCTTGGTCGTCCATTCATTATCTACTTGAAAATTAATAATTCAGGAATATAATAAATGTTTTAGGTACTGATATTATTAATATTGATGGCATGTAAGAGGTGTTATTTATTTTAATGCTGGATACTTGAATATGTATTGTCTGCTACCTGGGTAACACAAATTTATTCTGTATTATTTAGTATCATAAACTATAACTTAAATTTTTTTCATAGTAGAGCAGTGGTGGTTAATTTGACACTCCTCATATTACAAACTCATAGGCATATGTTATGTCTGCTAGTATGTACCTTGTACAGTATTCACACTGTCTTTAGATTAATTTTGAAGGAGGTATATTCTATGTTCATTTTTATTTTAAACATGGGCATGGCTCAGTGGGATGCATATGATAATAAGTACTATCTTAAGGGAAAAAACACAATAATAATAAAAATGTGTGATGATAGCGAACGTGTGATACTGCTAATGTTTACTGAATGGGATATTTTATATACAAATCTTTTGAGGACATAGGCAGTGTTTTATTTTTGCAGAAGGTGGAATAAACAATCACAATTACACACTGGTAAAAACTTCTAGCTTAAGATGTATCAGCTTCATACAGGCAGCACTACCTGTTTGTCTTGCGTATACGCTCAGATATAGAACATAAAGCCTTCTGAAATTTTAAATAAAAACTCTTGTTTGTATATTTCTTGGTCCTGTGTACTAATGCTGCCATAGTAAAACATTTGAAAATGAAAAAAACTTCATATCAATTAGCTTAAGTTGTCAGAACAGGAATTTGCTGAAAAAAGTTGTTTTTTTTCCTTAGTAATATTCTTGTCTTTGATATTTTGATTTTTATTCTGCACTAGTATTTTGGGGGGAATTTGGAGCTTCATTTTAAGCTTAGACCACAACACATCCTGCTAATTCATGGCAGAAGAATTTCTACTCTTGCTGCAATTCTTTCATGGCTGTGTCTATTAATGTATGTATATATTTTTTTCAGGCACAAAACAAGCTTGTACACAGTAGGTTAAGCAAGAAAATGATGCAAGCATTAGCACGTTTATAACTGTCATTCCTTTACTTACTGTGCAGTGATGAAGACATGTAATCTCTGTAGCCAAAGTCTGTGATTCTCTGCCAGCTGGCTGGCTGCCTTAACTTAAGGGAATAGTAATAAATGAAGCCCAGGCAAGTGGTCACCATCTGGGTAAAGCTCAAGTGAGCTTGTTTGGACAAGGCTCCAGGGTCATGTAAATGAAATGGACTTTAATGTTAAGATGCATCTGTGAACATACAATTCTTCCTTATATAAAGCCTGTCTTGATTCAGTGCAGGTGCAGAAAGTTGGCAGTATTTATAAACTAGGTATAATTTAGAGTTTTTTAAGGATGAACATTGTTTACTTGTGTAAACAGCCATCTGATTCTCATCTTCCAAAGCAGCCTTGAAAACAGGAAAACACTTAAAAATAAGTAAAAAGGAAAAGGGCATGGAGCAGCCATATAGGTAATGCCTTCTAATGGGCTTATTTGTTCATGTTGGTTCTGTATGATTTTTATCAGTGCAAAATAATACTGATGCTTTGCTATAATTAAGTACTTTTGCATTTGTTAAGATTTTAAGATTCTGGAATGCAAACCAAAAATTTTGCACTTAGGCCTGCTTCTCACCTGATACTGTATTTTTATCAGCTGCAATGTAATGTATTGTTAAGGGTCTCTGATTTTGAACTCCTTAATTTAGTTTTTCTACTTCTGATTGCTGAAATTTATTGTTGCTATATAATATTTTAACCTTTCTCGAGCTATTCATATTTTGACAAGGTACTTTGTATTTGGCTTTTGGTTTTGGATCTCATTCAGTAAAAGACTAACTTAGCTTTGGGAAGATAGTTAATTATTGTTGAAGGTAACTTAATCATTCAACATAAGATAATGCATGTTGGTATTATCTTGGCATGTTACTCTGTTTTACTTTACCCCAGTCTGTGCTTGTTGGTAAATGTTCATCTGAAAGAACTGCTTAGTATGTCTGAGTGTCGTTTTGTAACAATAGGAATCTTACCTGACCCTTTAGCTGTAGTTCTGAGTCATTGGCATGATCTTTCTGTTGCTTGACTGACCATTTTTTTTTCCATACGAAGCCATTAGTCCTGATATAAATGAAGGATACTCATACTACTGAAAAATTGTAATTTTGTCTGTATATATGTATATTATATACTTATAATTCTGTTTGTATGTATGTTGCATATACAAGTGCTTCATGTTTCAGAAAAACAAAACCAAACCTGCATCTGTGTAATGTTGCTGTTTTAAACACAGAAACCTACACATGGTAAAGACCGCTGCAAGTCTATGTTGTCAATTATGGATGATTCAGGTTTTGCCAGGCTTCTTAAAAAATATCAAGAATGTAAATTCGTAGGTCACAACTTCATATTAAAACTTCTTTGACAGATTCTGACAGTACAGTGGCAACCATGACCAGTGTTGCCATTTCCATCTCCTGCAGATGAATTTCAATTTATGCTCTTTCCTTATTTGTACAGGACCTTATACCTGCTTTGGAACTGACTCTTGTGTGTGTGTCCAGGAGGAAAAGAGGGGTATCCCGCTTCTGCCAAGTACAGTTAAATTCTGTAGCACCATACAGTCACTGAGTACTGCCTCAGCTGGATTTAGGATGTANNGCGGGATTTAGGATGTATTCCCGCTTTGCGTTAACAGAACTGAGACATAAGCGAGGACTCTTGAGGCTCCTAAAGAGCAACTCTTCCAGCTGAAATAAAAGGATCATCCTTTTCAATGAGCCAGTGGGAGCTGTGCTAAGCTTCTCGGCTGGAAGTCTCTTTTTGCATCTTGCAAGGGACTGATTTAAAATCATTCCTTTGAGGGTAGCTGGGGTGAAGAATTTGTTTGGGAATTAAGCAGATGCCCCTCAAAACTATGCACTTAGTTTTAAAATCCAGTTACCATAACAACTGTACAGTACTTTTTCTCTCAAACAAAGCACTTTTTTTGTGTATTAGGAAGCTTGCACTCCAGGATAGAAGCTGATTTACTTTCCCTGAGGAAACACGCCATATGACATACAAAATGTCAGGGAGTGAGAAATACAAACTGCAGCCATAAAACCATGTTAGAAATAAAATAGCTTATACCCTTTCAGAGTTTTTATCCTTTTTTTTTCTGATAAATAGGAAGATTAAGTCAAACTGTACCATTAACAATATCGAGGCAGTCATCAATAGGCTCTGATAGGTTATAAATTATGAAAAGGTTGAATGCTAGACCCTGGTACCCTTAGGCACATGTAAACAGTCATCACTAAGAAACCTACAGATGCCACGTTTACGTTCTCTACTAAGATACTGTTGTATGGTGCTGATTGGCAAATACAATATAATCAGTGTAGCTTGTGCTGAGATAGTGAATTCTATATGCAATAATTTAAGGATCAGATTCTTCTTGCCTACTGACAACTGAATAATAGTTTCAATTTTATACCCTCCTCTGCATTATTATTATCCCGTTTCTGCACGTTACCATTATCTGCTTCCCCTCCTTGTAGTATGGCAGATCTACTGGTATATATGTGATCGGTTACTGGTTTAATCTAATTGAGTCGGTGTCACAACATCTGCAGAAAATAACTGCTTTCAAAAGAGATTAAGCAGACCGTTCTAAAACTTTGTTAGAAATACTTAACACTGGTATATGCCTTCCGTACCTTTGCATACTTTCATACAATTGGCATTGTATTGCTACATTTTTATGCATATATGAATGTGTGTACAGAAAAAAGAGCCTTTTTTGCTTAATGCAAGCAATTACATTTGTTTTGATAAAGTACGCTAAATACATACTCTAATCGTTAGAGGGTACTTAAATCTACAAGAAATGAACTTAATTACCATTTAATTAACTCTAAACTGGATTGATCAACAAATGTATGATTAGGTAATTATTAGCTCTTCACCAGTCA